>CAUYUJ010005321.1:0-62417 GCA_963575745.1 Prorocentrum cordatum
GCACACACCCCGCACGTGGCCCCTCGAGGGGGGGAGGACGGCTGGCGCGGGGGGGGGAAGCCCCAGCTCGCGGAGCGAGGCGAGGGCTGGTGCTCTGCACGTCGCCGGCCGGACTTTCCCCCTGGAGCTCGAGTCGGGAGCCCGGCGACGGGGGGCAACGCCAACGGGGGGTCCGCCAGAGCGCCCCACCTTGCAGGGTCCTGCAGGGCCAGGGTCGCATCGACCCGCGCTGGGGTGCAGGAGCCTGCAGGATCTTGCAGGATCCTTCGCATTGACCCGGGCTTGGGTGCAGGATCTTGCAGGCTTGCAGGATTCTGCAAGGCCTGACTGACCCGGGTCTGGATTGACCTGGGTCAGAAGATCCCCGAGCGGGGAGGGGGTCGGGGGAACGACTGCTCGAGGAGGCCGAGCGCCCATGCTCTGCACGTCTCCGGTGTCTTCGACGGGTGGGGGGGGCCGGGGGGGGGGCTCGGGATCGCGGCTCCTGGCCGCCCGGCTGGGGCGGAGTTCCCCCCCCCCCCCCCTCGAGCTCGACGTGCCCCCAGAAGCTCGTTACCCTGCCTGCTCTTCTCTTCCTTCGCCTCTTCAGTTGGCACAGGGGGTTAAGTCGGGCATGTTCCTACACATGAGGAATATTCAAAAGTAGTCAAACAAAAGTCTGGGGGCGAGGCTTCGATTATTTTGTTGATGATCTTTGGGAGTTTGGTTTTGAATATTTTTCGTCCGGCATTCGCCTGTAGGTGTACATGCCCGACCTGAGCATAGGGCGCCCAATACATGCAGGTGTTGCTCGTGGGCCGTTGGCTGCCCGGTCCTGCGAGTCGCTCTCGCAGGGGGCCGTTTCTGGCCCGCGCCGCCGCCGTCGCCAGCGCGTCTCCTTGCGGCCTTGCCGCACCCGCCGAGTGTAGCTTTTTTATGGTGTTTTATCTCTGGTGAGCGATTCTCGCCCAGTTCCTTCGCGTCTTCATTCGACGCTTTGCTTTTACAGGGTAGCTGCTTTTCTTCCTGTTCCTCCCTCCTCTTGGCTTCTGCCGCGCCCTTCTCGGCTGTGGTTCGGTCGATTTCGGGTACGGTTTCGTTGCGGTCGGTTGTCGTCTGTTTCTCTGACGCCGCAGGCGTCTGTGGTCCTGGCTGCGTTCCATTTTCAAAGGTCCTCAGGACTTGTGTTGTCCCCGTGTGCGTATACCCCGATCAGGCCAACGTGTAGCACGCAGCCTGTGTCGGCCTTTATCATTGCACATCATGCGTCGTATTGGCGGGCTGCGGTGGACAAGCACACGCTGGCGCCGACATAAGCTTGCAGTATCATCGATATTCTCGCCCCAGCCGCCCATACACACGAGGGGGCGCAAGAAGAGAGGTGGAGCTGCACGCGTTGCGCGGCTTCGGGTACATAACGTACGAGTCGGTAGAGGCGGTAGACGCCTGCCTGGAGAAGTACGAGGACCCGGCTCGTCCCGGAGTGGAGCGTCTCTCGGCGCGCACATGCCCTCAGATCTGGGCGACGCAAAGCATCGCGACGCCTGGTTTGTCGTTGTTGCCGGCCTCTGGGACCAGGGGCCCTCAACGACTCGGGAGGAGAAGCAAGCCCAGGAGAACTGGTCGAGATCCCCGTGGGCCCACGTGGCGAAATACTTGCAACGCCTGAGGTTCGGCGGCGAGCGAGGGGGGGGGGAAGTGGGAAGGAGAAGGGCTTCTCAGAAGGCGGCGGGGCTTCAGAAGCCCTCGCGCCTTCTGACAGGTTTTTGTGCGCCGTCCAGGAAGGCTCAGAAAACTTATCAGAAGTCTGGGGGACTTCCGAGCCCTCTGAGAAGGCCTTCTCCTTCTCACGTCCTCCCCTCGCTCGCCGCCTAGAGGAGGAGAGCACGGGGCTCGGCACTGGCGGGAGTCAGCCAATGCCTCCTGGCCCCCGCTGGCTGGCCCGGGCCTGAGTGGAGCCGACCCCGCCTGCTCTGCCTCAGTTGGCCAGGATCTGGGAGCTGACTCGTGGCCAGCCAGGGTTCGCGACAGGTGCCCAGGCCCCCTCGCGTGGTGACAAAGTCACAGCGGGAGGTCTTTCGCTAGGCTCGGCCTCCCGCGAGGCCCTCACCGGGCCCGGGGGGCCGTCAAAGAGCGATTCAGGCTGACACGCCGGTCCCGGGGAAGGGGCCCAGACCTCTGGGAGTCGACGCTGCGAAAAAAACACGACGCCGGGGGTCTGGGTATTTGACTGACCCGGGTCAGCGCTGACCGTGGTCAGTGCACTAAGCGTGGCCTAAGTCTAGTCCAATTGTCGACCAGTCGGGCGCAATTGCCGCCGCCTTGCTCTTGCGCACCACCCGAACGTGGAAGCGATAGGTTTCCAGGAAATGTTGCCGTATTCTTCGCCTCCGTTCCTCCCTTCTCTTCAGCGCGTGCTTCCCCAAGACGTTCCATCCTCCAAACTGCGACCTCGGCCAGCACTTTACTTTGCCACGTTCTGTGCGGTGGCGCGGCTGAGCGGAGGCAGGAGGATGTGGGATGAGCAGGAGAAGCATGAGAAGGACAAGGTTAAGGAGGACAACGATGACCGATGACGATTACGATGGCAATCAGGAGTAGGGAACGGAGATGGGAGAGGAGGAGGAGGAGGAGGAGGAGGATGAGGAGGCAACAAGGACCACCACTTATGCAAGAAGTGGGTTGAGGTGAAGAGGCCAGTACCTTAGCGGACCCCGATCAGGGTTGAATCTTTCCTTGAGCCCGTCAAAGGATGTTCGGAGACAGTGTTACATTGACAGAGGTGCTCACCCAGGGGCCACGCCAGTGACCAGACACGTTTAGACGCGCCAGATCCCAGTTCGGAAAAAACACTAAGAGCACTGCTACGAACTCTCAATACAATTTTGCGGGAAAGTTGGTCGTGAATGGCACAATGAGCTTGGACATACCGCAGAGACAGTCAACGTAGCGTCCAATACAAGGTGTCAGCAAGCTTGGCTAACCAGTGAAACGAGGTGCGTAAACGTAATTGTAACAGCAGTGGTAAGTCACGGCTTGTGGCTCACGATCTCCAACTGATACGCCGATCCGAGCTCAAAGGCCGTGATCTCATCCAATTGTGGATCCGCAGGGAGGTGCGGGCTTGCATTAACACGACATGCGTGTGTATCGTTCATGTTGTCTTTCCTGTATGCCTGATTGTTTGGTTGCCTTACTGTTGGCCCGAGGCGACGGCGACGTCTTCTGCAGCGGCCCGACGCATACACACACACACACACAACACAACACAACACAACACAACACAACACACACACACACAACACACACACACGCACACACACACACACATCTGCAGCCGAGCGCCGCCTGCTCGTCTTTCTCCCCTCCCTCCTCCAGCCGGGCAGGGAACTACGCCTCTTCCCCCTCCAGCAGCAGTTGAGCCCCGGACCCCACCAGGGGGCTCACCTCGACACACAGCTCGAGGCGGCGAGTCCAGCCGCGGCGGCGAGGAGCCCCGCGGAGGCCCAAAGCGGACGAAAACGCCCGAAAGCCTCTATCCTCGAATCTCAAGCCTTGAACCTCGATCATCTTTCTCCTCCTCGTCCCCTGCCTCCTCCTCCTCCTCCAGCTCCTCCTCCTCCTCCTCCTCCTCCTCCTCCTCCTCCTCGTCCTCGTCCTCCTCCTCGTCCTCGTCCTCCTCCTCCTCCTCCTCCTCATCCTCGTCCCCTGCCTCCTCCGCCTCCTCCCAACCAGAAGCCCCGATCCTTCGCGAACCTCGATCCGACGTTCCAGCAATCTGACGACGTGGTTTGTTCAATTCGCGGATCCAGAAGTCCTGGCCCTTTCCACTGGGTGGTTTTCTCAATCCTTTTTCGTCGGGCCTTCGTTTTGAATGAAGCATTGCTCGCACGTCTAGTTCTCCTCCCGCCTTCCTTCCTCTTCTTGCCTTCTGCCTCCTGCATGCATGCGTCATACCGCGTAGCGATGGCCAATTGCGCAACTGTGGCCACTCTTGTGGACTCGCGGGAGGCTCGGTCGAGCAGGGCTGCACGGACTCGGATCCAGTCGAAACATCACAGTTCGATGGGGGCTGCCGATTCGGAACTTGTCGCTGTCTTCTTGGGCCCTGTGTGTCCATGTGAGAGCCGCCAACTGCGCAGCAGTCGCCCATCTCGTGGGCTCCCGCGATCCCCAGCGGGGCGGGAACGTGCGCGGATCCAGGCGAGGCTTCGCAGCCCCAGGGGGGGGGCTGCCGAAAATGCGTAGTTGTCATCACTGTCGCGCGCTCCCGGGAGGCCCAGCGGCGTGGGGATGCACGCGGAGCCAATCGACACTGCGCGGCTCCTCGGGGGGCTGCCAACTGGGAAATCGTCGTCACTGTCGCGCGGTCCTGGGGGGCCAAGCGAAATGGAAGTGTAAGCGGATCCAGTCGAGTTCTCGCGGCTCCCTGGGGGTCTGCTAATTGGGAAGGTGTCGCTACTTTCGTGGGATCCTGGGAGGTCAGCGGAGCGGAGGTGTGCGCGGATCCAGACCAGATCTCACGGCTCCCCGGACTGCGCTCGTCGTTGTCGTCCCTTTTGCGGTATGGGTCGCGAGAGTGCGTGCGCGAATGGGTGGCGTTGAATGCTGTCCGACGCTGCTTGGCGAAGCTTTCAAGAGTGCTTCAGATCTCTCTCAGTGCGATTGTGCTGCATGGAGTGTTCCTCTTGATAGCCGCCTCGCGTTCAGAAAGGGCTGGGCACGTCTCGGGGAAAGTTTCGCCCCGGGCCAGTTTTCGATGGCCCCCCCGGGCACCCGAGGACGGGCTCTCTCAAGAGCCCGAAGTCCAGCAGAGACGCCAGGACGGCAGGAATCGTGTCGCCGGAGGGTTCGACTGCACGACAGAGTGACCCTTCGCCAGAGTGGCCTCTGGTGCGGGCCCAGCAGGGTCCTCCCGATCGCCGAACGCGAGGCGGCGGTGGCGTCTGGCGCGCTTGGGTTTGGCCCCCCCCCCCGCGGCCCCCAGGAAGGTCGCGCACCAAAGGTCACTCTTACCCAGGGTCGCTCTGGCGTGCAGCCGAGAGCGGCGAGCGGAAGCGGGGAAGTGAGAAGCAGAAGGCGGCGGGGCTTCTCCGAAGGCCTCCGGCCTCCTGAGAGGTTTTTGTCTGGGTCTTCGGGGAAGGCCTCCAAAACTTCTCAGAGGGCCAGGGGACTCCCGAGCCTCCTGAGAAGGCCAGCCCAAGGCCGGAAAAGCTTTCTGTCCAGGCCTCCCAGCTGGGGTCGGAGTAGATAGGGTCGGAGAACCGCGCCGCATCGCCAATGCATCGTCGATGCATCGGCGACGCATCGGCGATGCATCGGCGATGCCAGCGTGGAGAACATCGGGCTGCACATCGAGCCGCATCGCCGATGCATCGGCGATGCGGCGCGATCCTCCGACCTTATCTACTCGGACCCCATCTGGGAGGTTTCGATTTGGGGAACCAGCCAAGACGCCCGAACACTTCGGACAACGAACCTCGAGCTTCCAACCTCGACGCGAGGAGGTCCATGTCGACGCTCGGGGGGGGAGCGTTGGGCTCCCCCCGCTCCCCCGTCTTACTCCTCCTCCTCCTCCTCCTCCTCCTCCTCCTCCTCCTCCTCCTCCTCCTCCTCCTCCTCCTTCCGTAGCCATTTTGGCTCAAGCTTGGGCTCAAGGCCCCCGTGCTCTTCAGCAATCATTTCACGTCCGCCTGGGTCAGCCTGCCAAGGCGTCCCAGGCTTGTGCGCTCGTCCTACGGAGCCCTGCGAGGGCCATCAGTGCCCGCCATGGCGCCAGCTCCGTGGTGGAAGCAGCCTCCCCAGTCCGCAGGTGGTCCAGATTGGGGGGGTCGGGCACTCTTGGTCTGTCGCGGCAGCGGGTAACAAGGCGGGCAAATCTAAGAAAAAGAACTCCTCCTACACAGTGTGCGCTTGCGGCCATTGGACTTATGACCGTCTTCTTGCACGTCGCCTCTACTGTGTTGGGTGTGGTGAGCCTTTGCAGCCAGGTTCGGGCGCGCGAGGCGCTGCCGCTGGCGGACCTGGCGGAGTCGGCAATGGTCAAGGATCTCCTGTGGTCGTCGTCGAGAACGCCAGCGCGGTGGCCATCAGGAAGGCTGCTGGTCTCCTCCCCCCAGACGAAGCTACTGCGCTGCTCAAGGATACTGGAGTCGAGTCGGCTCCTCCGAAGGCGCCCGAGTTGCCGGCCTTGCCGGAGTCGGAGATCACGGCTGCGGAGGCTGCCAAGCGCTGGGCCAACAAGGCGCTCGACAAGGCCTTGCACGAGCAGCTCAAGGCGGAGCAGTACCTCCAGGAGGCCCAGCAGAAGGTCGACGAATGTCTCCGCAAGGAGCGGCAGGCTCAGCGTGACCTGGAGGAGGCCACCAAGCGCCACGCCAAGAAGGTGCTCCCTGCAGGCTTTGAGGAGAAGGCGCCTACCGCCTCGAGCAAGTCGGTGGTCCACATCGAAGCCTTGCTCGCTGACCCCGAGTCCTTGGAGCTCGATGTTGGGGAGGCGGTGGACCTCTCTGGCCCAGAGTTCTCGGACCATGATCGCGAGCAGTTCGAGAGTTGGGTCACCTCGCACAAGCAGAACTGCGCCAAACTCCTCAAGCAGGCCTTTGAGAGCATCCAAGAGGAGGCCAGGAAGGCCCAAGCAGAATATAAGAAGCAGACTGAGATGTTATCTAAGAAGCGTAAGGTCGGAGAGGCAGGCGAGGCTGCCCCACCGGCTGCCCCTGCTGCGCCAGCCTCCTCTGGGCAGGCTGCGGCAGGCGGCGGACGCGCCCCTGCGGCGGGCGCCCCAGCGGCGTCGCAGGAGAGTGCGGGCGAGGTGCGCAGAGTGCCGGTGCCAGCCTCTGGTGATGAGGACCTTGACGAGATGCAGAAGCGCAAGGCCGCTGCACTTGAGGCTGCCAAGGCCAGGGCGGCCAGTGCTGAGGCCAAGGTCGAAGGAGCTGCTGCTGCCAAAGGGGCCTGTTCCTGACGGGCTTGCCCTCGTCTATGGCAACATCAGTGCTTGGGGTCCCCAGGCTGAGAAGTGGTTGAAGGAATGTCGAGCGGACATCGTGGTGTTCGTGGAGACGCGCACTCGTGACTCCAAATTTCGTGACATGCTCAAGTGCGTGGGCAAACTAGGCTGGTGCTCGGTTGGCGGAGAGGCCGACGCCACGGAAGCTGACGACTCCAGTGCAGGAGTTCTGATTTTGGCCAAGAAGAACCTTGGACTGTCTTCTCTGTTCTTGGAGGCCTCGGGCCGTTGGCACTCCAGCAAGTGTGCGAGGTGGTGTGTCGCCACGGTCAGGCTCAAGCATGTGACCCTGACGGTCGTCCCCATCTACTTGATCTCAGGTGTGAGGTCTACATGTGTGTCCCGCAACCTTAGCCTCTTGTCCGAGATTGGCTCCAGGCTCTCGCAGGTTGCTGGGCCGCTTCTGCTGGTGGGCGACTGGCAGATGGAAATTTCCGACCTCGCGTCCACGGGCTTCATGAAGGAGCTCGGGTTGGTCGAGGTGCCCAGCCCAGACGTCTCTGTAACTTGCACTGGGGGGCGAGGAGCCGCGAGTAAGATCGACTATTCCCTCGTGAATGCGGGCTTCGCCCAGGCTGTCAAGTTCGTCGGCGCGGACCAGAGTGCTCCTTGGGGCACGCACTTGGCGCTGCAGTATTGGATTGCGTCGCGTCCTCGATCCATTCATGGCTGGAAGCTGGTTGCCCCCCGTGCCCTGGACGTCGCGGCCAAGCCTGACAGTATTATCGACTTGGGCTGGGACGACGCGCGGGAGCAGGCCAGGCTTCTGCGGTGTGAGAGGCCGGCCCGTTTTCAGTCAAATTTTAATGTTGCCAGAGATGCCCTGGCACAGCACGATGCTCCGAAGGTATCCTTGCAGCTCGGCCAAGAGCTCAGCGAATGGGCCTTGGCGCTTGAGCTAGTGCATTGTGGGAAAAAGGGCATCCCAGGCGCTGATTGGGAACGGTACCTCGGCCGTTGTCAACAGCCTCGCATCCGTTGGGTGCCGATCGTTCCCAAGAGTTCCGAAGGGCCCCCTCTGGCCGACCGGCATGCACGTTTCTGGGCGGCTGTTTCAGCCCAGCTTCTTCATTTAATGCGGTTGATCGATCCCGATTGTGATCCCAATGAAGCGGCTGCCCCCCTTCAGAAGCATTCTGGCCAGTTTTGGGCTCTGGTGAGAGGGCTTCGTGACCTGACCCCCCCCGAGGCTCTCGATCCGGGGGGCGCTGGGGAGGCGGCCGCCTTGGGAAGGTGGGCCTCATGGCTCACATCTATCTCTACCCTGGACCCTCCGAGTTTTCAGCAACTCCAGGAGGACGCCCAGGAGCGGGCCAATAAGGCGGCCAGGCGAGCCGCTTCGGAAGCGCGGGCCCGTTGGAAAGTCTGGCTGTCTGAGGCCCTTGCGGGGTCAGCGTCGGCGGCGCATAGGCTGCTCAAGCCCAACGTGGGCCCCGAGGTGCCGAAAACAGAACCCATTTTTCAAGGTCACCCGGCTACCACGGCCAGCGAGATGCTGGAAGTCGAGTCGGAGGCCTGGGGCAAGATTTGGAGTAGGCACTCTCGGAAGGAGGCTGTGGAAGCTCTGGCTACCTGGAGGGTAGCGGCTCGAGCGTCTCCTTTGTCCGACCCCATTTCGTCCCAGCAGGTGTTAGCAGCTCTTAAGACGATGCTTGACCGTCGCGGCAAGGGAGCTGATGGGATGCCACCGCGTCTGGTCAAGGATGCGCCTCCTGAGGCTATTGCTGCCTTGGCCAGCCTTCTGACTAGAATCGAGCATGAAGTGACTTTACCTTTTTCAGGAACTGTTTAATCTTATTGCCCTCCTGGACAAGGAGGACGGAGGCCTGCGCCCTATTGCCCTCCTTAATTTTTGTTACGTGATTCTGTGTAGGATTCGCAAGCCTGTGATTGGAGCTTGGGATCACGAAGCCCACGGGTCCTGGGACAAGACTGTGGGCTCGTCGGCCGAACATGCGGGCTGGCTCGATGAACTGGAGACCGAGTTGGCTCTCCTAGGAGGTTTCTGTCTTGCCGGGGGCTTGCTTGATATGCGCAAGTTCTATGACCTGGTCTGTTTGCCTGACCTCGCCCAAGCTTCTCACGACCTCCACTATCCTCTCCGCCTCCTCGTCCTGGCCCTGGATGTGTATCTTGGGCCCAGGATGTTGACGCTCCAGCAGCAGGTCCACCCAGGACTTCTTCCTGGGGGTGGGATCTTGGCGGGGTGTGGCCAGGCGGTCTCCCAGGCCCGGTCGTATTTATATGAGCCTTTGGAGGCTACTAACAATTCGGCTCCAGGGCTCAGGCTTCGGGAATGGGTGGACGACATCTCTTTCCGCCTCCCTGGTTCGGAATATTCCATTGGCATTTCTTTTCCGATAGTCTTGCGTGCTCTTCTTCAGGGCCTTCGCAGACGTAAGTGTGTGCTAGCGCTCACGAAGTGTTATTTGATGGCCTCCTCGGCCAGCCTCCGCCGCAAGCTAGCCGGCTGGGCGGAGGAAGCTGGGGGAGAAGCTCCTCGGCTAGGCCAGGCCACCGCGGCCCGAGATTTGGGCCACGACACGACCATGGGCGCCTCCAGGTCGGTCAAGGTTAGGAAAGCCCGATTTTTGAAGGGCAGGCGTGCGGCTCTCAAGATTGCTGGTCTAGTTAGGACCTCTCCTAAGTCCTCGAAGCTGTACCTTTCCAACGCTTTTCCGAAAGCTGTCTGGGCCCCTGAAGTCCACGGGCTGGCCCCCAGCATGGTCAAGCAGCTCCGTGGACAGGCGCGGCTGAGCAGTAAGTGCCCGCAGAGAGGCTCTTGCGCCACCACGGCTATTCGAATCAGTCTGGGCTCTAGCCGTGACCCTGCTATAATGTACATCAGGCGTCTCGTCGGAGCTTGGTTCGCTAGAGTTTTTCGGTCCCCTGAGCTAGTTGCACGTATCGATGCGGTGTGGTCGGAATCTCTCGAGCGTGTGAAAAAAGGCTGGAATTTAGTTCGGGGGCCCCTAGGTGCTTTTCAAGCCTCAATTTTGGACCTCGGCTGGAGCTGCCCGTCGATCACGAGCTTGGTGGGGCCCAACGGTGACGAATGGGCCCTTCAAGATGCCGGCCTTGCTCCCCCCTCCTGCCTTCTTGATGCTTTCGAGGCCTCTGCGGAGGCTTCGATTTGGGAGCGAGCGGCGAAGCACCTTGATGGAGCTGGCTCTGAAGCTGGGGTCTGGTGGCAGCATGTAGTCTCCCTTGCCTCCAGGCTGGAAGCCGATGATAACCGCGCGATGGCGAGCATGGTCCGTCTCACTGCCTGTGGAGGCTATTGGACTGAGCAGCGTAGGTTCGAGGCAGGCTACCGCTCGGATCCGGACTGCCAGAGGTGCAAGGCGGCTCCGGAGACCAGCTCCCATAGATTTTGGAGCTGCCAGTGCAACACGTATGAGGAGGCTTGGGCTCTCCAAGTAGGCAGTCAGCCCCCCCCGCCCGAAGTCGTGGCCACCAACCAGCTGATCCCCGAAGCCCTCCAGGAGGTTGGTAGCTGCCCAGTGTTCTGGTGCCGTGGACTGGTCCCCCTTGCTTGGTTGGAGCTCCCTCCTCCTCCCTCGTCCAAGGACCATGTCTGGATTCGACGGCCTGAGGGCACGCACCTCCCTGGGGGCATTTATGGGGTCGATGGCTCAGGGGGCATTTGGTCAAAGAGCTCACTTCTTCGGCGGGTGTCTTGGGCCTTTGCACGCCTGGATCCTGAAGGTCTTGATGGCCTAGGTTGGGACTCGGGGTGCACCGGTGTGGTCGACAGCCCTAAGCAGTCTGTGCCGAGGGCCGAGTTGTGTGCTATTGTCGAGTGCGTTAGGGCTGTCGACCATTCAGCGGATCTTTTTATTTGGTGTGATCACATCAATCATGTTCGATCCCTCAGCAAAGGGAGACACCACTGTTTTAAATTAGAGCACGCGGATTTGTGGCATGAGCTGTATGCTCTCCTGCACGTGCGTTCAGGCAGTTTTGAGCTGCAGCATGTACCGTCCCACTTGGCCGATGATGAGACTAAGTTTCAGAGGCTGGCTGCAGGTGTCCCACCTGGGGCTATCTTCATCAACTCAGTAGCGGACGGCCTTGCGGACTCTAGGTGCGAGCTTTGCCAGATCGCCCCTGATGTTTGCAAGAGAGCTCTCGACCTCGTCGCCAAGGCTGAGTCGGTTCTTCTCCGCAATGCGAGTTTGTCAATTGCTGCTGCCTCATGTCCTCGTGTGCCGCTCCGAGAGGTCAAGCCCGTGCCAGTCCCTCCCGATGAGAGGCGGACTAAGAGGCGCGAGGCGGCAGCGGCAGCCTCCTCCCACCGTTTTCAGGCCATAGGTGCGGGCTGGCGTTGTCTCAGGTGTGGCAAGCTGGCCCTCTCCAGCAGCTCATCCGTCATGGCCTACCTGAGGACTGCCTGCCCCGCCCGCCCCCCCGGTCCCGCCCAAGAGCCTCCTGATGCTGAAGCTGGAGGGAGAGGAAGGAGGCCAGGAGCTGTTGTGCTCTCGGATAAGTGTTTAAGGCTTCCGCCCATAGATGAGGCTCTTTTCAGGACTGTCTGTGGATCGCACCCGCCGAGGCGTCTTGAAGGCAGGGGATTTCTTGGCAAGATGCTTCACACCTCCCACGACTTGTGGGAGAAAGGCTCATATTGCTTTTGTAGTAAATGCGGACGGTACACGTCCTCTGCGAATCCTGGTTTTCTAACAGGTTTGTGTGAAGTCGACCAATATGGTCGACATGATCTTGTCAAGGCGCAGTACACTTCGCTGCAGCGCCTCAGGAAGGGATTGCCTCCCAGGTGCGGAATCAGCTCCTGGGGTGAAGGGTACAGTGGGCACAGTGCCCCTACACCCTCAACCTCCTCTTGCAGTGGGGGTGGTCGGATCTCTTAGTGATCCGTGTCTGTTTCACCAGGCGTTCAATCTCAGGTTTCCTGATGCTTGTGCTGCCTGCAGCTCCTAGCAAAAAACGCCTCCTCCTCCTTCTCCTCCTTCTCCTCCTCCTCCTCCTACTCCTCCTCCTCTTCCTTCTCCTCCTCCTCCTCCTCCGCCTCCCGCCTTCTCCTCCTCCTCCTCCTCCTCCTCCTCCTCCTCCTCCGCCTCCTCCTCCTCCTCCTCCTCCTCTCCTCCTCCTCCTCCTCCTCCTCCTCCTCCTCTCCTCCTCCTCCTCCTCCTCCTCCTCCCTCCTCCTCCTCCTCCTCCTCCTCCTCCTCCTCCTCCTCCTCCTCCTCCTCCTTCTCTCCTCCTCCTCCTCCTCCTCCTCCTCCCTCCTCCTCCTCCTCCTCCTCCTCCTCCTCCTCCTCCTCCTCCTCCTCCTCCTCCTCCTCCTCCTGCTCCTCCTCCTCCTCCTCCTCCCTGCTCCTCCTCCTCCTCCTCCTCCTCCTCCTCCTCCTCCTCCTCCTCCTCCTCCTCCGCCCCCGCCGCTTCCCGCGGGGGCGGCCATAGCGCCGCCCCTCCCCACCCCCTGCCGATATGGTGCTCGTCTTCGGCGGGCGCCCTTCCGCGCCCTGCTGATGCCCACGGCGTGTCCGAGTCGGGCGCGCCATCGGTGGCCCGCACCCCGCCCAGGGCTCGTTTCGATTCCTCCGATTCGATTCGATTCGATTTCGATGGTCTCCGATTCCGATTCGATTCCACTCGGGATTCCGATCTGGGCTCCGATTTCTCATGGAGGCATACTAGCATCCCGATTTCCGCCGATTCCGACTTTCCCCGACTCGGCGGCCGAGTTCCGCCGACCCGATCCACCTCGATCGCCGATCCGACTCATTTGATCCGATGCTGGGGTCTCCTGCCCCCCTCCTCGTCCTGCCTCCCCCCCCCCCTCGCGTCGTGGGGCTCTGGGCGAGTCCGCCCCGTCGACCAGGACGCTGCGCTGTCTGCAACTGATGTTGTGGGGCCAGGCGTGTCGCTCTCCGCCGGGTTGCTGGCGCAACACGCTGCGGCGCGCCGCACGAACCACTTCACAGCACCCAGGCGTTATGTCGGGCACGTCCCTCCACAGGAGGAGTATCCACCAAAAACAGTCAAAAGCATAGACTGGGGACGAGTTCCACATGATTGTTTGACTATTTAGGGGCCTTTTTTTCTGTCGTGTTCGACTTTCGCCCAAAAGCCGCCTGCAGGGGGACAGGCCCGACCTGGCACGAACCACCTCACAGCACCCGAGCGTCAGCGCCACCGGCGGGTTCCCCGCCCTCCCTTCGCGCGGCGCGGAGCGGCACGCGGTCCGTTCTCGGGGCAGAGCGCGTCGCCAGGGTTGCCGCCGTGACGCGCGAGGCAAAGTTCCTCTTGTTTCTGCACCTCATATCAATGAAAGCTCGTCTTCCTCACCCTCGTCCTCCTCCTCCTCCTCCTCCTCCTCCTCCTCCTCCTCCTCCTCCTCCTCCTCCTCCTCCACCTCCTCCTCCTCCTCAAGCCTCTTCTCCCTCCTGCCCTCCTCCAGCTCCTCCTCCTCCTCCTCCTCTTCTCCTCCTCCTCTTCCCTTCTCCCTCCTCCTCCTCCTCCTCCTCCTCCTCCTCCTCCAACCCCTCCCGAAAGACTCGATCCTCCTCCATCTCCCCAGACATCCTCCGCATCCTCGTCGGAAGCATCGATCCCTTTCGTTCCTCCTCCTCCTCCTCCTCTTCCTCCTCCTCCTCCTCCTCCTCCTCCTCCTCCTCCTCCTCATCTCCTCTCCTCCTCCTCCTCCTGTTCCTTCTCCTCCGCCTCCGCCTCCGCCTCCCTTCTCCTCCTCCTCCTTCCTCCTTCCCTCCTCTCCTCCTCCTCCTCCTCCTCTTCCTCCTCTCTCCTCCTCCTCATCCTGCTCCTCCTCCTCCTCCTCCTGTTCCTTCTCCTCCGCCTCCGCCTCCTTCATCTCCTCCTCCCCCTCCTCCTCCTTCTCATCCTCCTTCCTCGAACCTCGATCCTGTCTCCTCCTCCTCCTCCTCCCCTCCTCCTCCTCCTCCTCCTCTCCTCCTCCCCTCCTCCTCCTCCTCCTCCTCCATCTCTCCTCCTCCTCCTCCTCCTCCTCCTCCTCCTCCTCCTCCTCCTCCGCGCCGAGGTCCATACCCAGAGAGCTGATAGACGCCTACGAGCGCGAGCAGAGGCGCCTGCACGCGGAGCACCTGGCGGCGGCCCCGGCCACGCCCCGCGAGCGCCGGAGCGCTCGGCGAGGAGGGCCGGGTCGGGAGGTTCGGGCGACACGGCTGATGGGCCTGTTGTCCACCACCACCACCACCATAAGTTGGAGGGGGGGAGGGGAAGGAGTAGGAGTAGAGTAGGAGGAGGAGGAGGAGGCGGAGGAGGAGGAGGAGAGGAGGAGGAGGAGGAGGAGGAGGACCCCCTCCCCCTCCAACTTCTGGTGGTGGTGGTGGAAAACAGGCCCATCAACGGCTGCCGGAAGTCCATTGGTAGGCACCACATTTAGGGGAACGAAGAATGACAGAAACAGAACAACTTGGAGGTCCGCGCGGATTTCTCTCGGATCGGCGCTGGGGCCCCCTGGCGGCGCCTCCGGCGCCGCCCCTGGCGCGCCCGGCGCGCCAGGCAGGGGGGGTCCAGCGCGGACCCGAGAAAACCGCGCGGACCTCCGAGTTTTTATTCTTATGTAATTTCTCGTTCCCCTAAGAACACGGGTGTCGGCCGCTGCCTCCATCGAGGGGAGGCGCTCCCCATCTCTCAGAGGTGGTGGCAGCTTTTTCCGGGCTCCGTGGCACTATGTCCACCACCGCCAGCACCAAAGTCCAGGATCATCCCCTCGCCCCTCGCCCCCCCCCTTGTGAGGGCAGGTGCTGCTGTGCGCTCCAGCCGTCCAGCAGCCCAGGCCCCCCCTTGGGCAGTGGAGAAGCGCCACGGCGGCGAGTCTTCCACAGCCCTCTCGGCCTCGCGGGGCCCGCGCTGGGCCCCGGGGATGCGAGGCCAGTCCTGGGCAAGGGCTCCCTCCTCCATCCTCCCACGCCCACGTGAAATCCCCCTCGCCCTCCTCCCTCCTCCTTCCTCCCTCCTCCCTCCTCCCGCCCCCCTCGAGCAGTGGAAGCACCACGGCAGCGAGTTTCCCGCAGTTCTCGGCCTCCCGGGGCCCTAGCCGGGCCCTGGGGACGCGAGGCCAGTCCCGGGCAAGGGCTCCCTCCTCCCGCCTCTCCTCCTCCTCCCTCCTCCCTCCCTCCTCCCTCCCTCCCTCCTCCTCCCTCCTCCCTCCTCCCTCCTCCCTCCTCCCCCTCCCTCCTCCCTCCTCCCTCCTCCCTCCTCCACGACGTCGGAGGTCGGGATCGGAACGGCCAGGGGTAACAACAGGGGAGGGGATAGGCTCAGAGGGGGATGCGCCGACCCCCGATCGCCTATTGATCACCGATAGGGGTCCGCTACCCCACACTCTTTTTTTCGCCATCTGGGGCCTGTCGCCGATCCTTCGGCGGCGTCTTGCCGATTCTGGCCCGATGTTTCCCCCCTGAGCTGGCCCCCCCTATGCTGGCAATGTTCGGGCTTCTTGGTGGCCGACAGACCACCAGCACCAAATCTAGGATCATCTTCCCTTGGCGACGGCGATCCCACGTGTTGGTGTTGGTGCAAATTTCCAGGCCTCAGCGTTGCCCAGTATCGGTGCCCCTCATGTGAGGGTCCTGACGGCGTTCGCCATGGCCCTCAACCGTGCCATCTTGTCGTCCTGCTCTTTGATGGTCTTCTCCATCTCCTGCTGCAGCTCGCCGTTGCTGGCGCTACAGACTCCAGCTTGCCGTCCTGGTCCGTGATGGTGTTCTCCATTTGCTGCTGCTTCTTGACGCTGGCAGCGCACTCCGTCTTGAAGGCGAGTGCGATCTGTAGCTCGTCCATGCGTTCCAGGGGGGAGGCCTTCGTCTTGCCTTCGTCAGCCTTCACATTCACCAGCTTGATCTTCTCCTCCTTGCGTTCGGAGTCCAGCGCCTTGCTCAAAGCCTCCGCCAGCCCAGCACGAGCTGCATGGGCCTCTGCATTCCGGATCTTGGAGGCCTTGCCAAGCATTTCTCGCCAACGCCACAGCGGGGCCGATCCGATCCGATCCCGACTCCGTGCCGATGCGGCCCGCCCCGCCGCACAGACCGATCCTGTGCGATGTTTCCCGATCCGATGCTGACGGATCCTGCCTCTGCCAGCATCCGAGCTGCTACAGGGGAGGGTTGGGAGCGGACCAAGGTCGCGCGCGCACATGAACTCTCATTGGCTTGGGGAGCACGCGCTGCACATTGCACGAGCACTCGCAGCACGAGGCTCCCGGTTTTTGCACACGGCAGCACTACAGGTCCGTTTGAGTTGTCCCGTTTCGTGTTGCGGTTGTTTCCCGAGTCCGGCGCCGTTGTTCTTCCGGTTTCGTCGCCGTTTGCTCTTGTTTTCTGGTTCTTTGCTCCGTGTTTTTTACGGTGAAGCGGTGAAAACACGAAGAAACGACCCTGCCGTTTCCAAGAACCAGGTCCTCGCTTTCTGTCCATCCTATCCCGGCGCCGAGGCCGCCACTGGCGCCCTCGCGCCTGGCGCCCTCGCAAGGGCCCTGGCCAAGCCGGAGCCGGCCGCCGCGCGCCAGGGAGGGGGCCCAGCGCCGACACCAAGAAATCCACGCGGAGCTCCAAAAGTTTATGTTTATGCCGTTTCCTCTTGCTCTCATGGCCGTCGGCCCATCTCGCCAACGTGCCTGGGTTGTGGACAGTGGGCCTCTAGTTCTTCGCTGGGATGTCGCAGGGGGCCTCTTGGGGGCCGGTTAGACGCCTCTTGGGGCTCGCTTTTTTGGGCCCCATGAGATTCGACGTTGCGACAAACTTGCAACGTCGCCAAGAATCGCGACCAGAGGTCCTTTTTCGCGCCCGATCGAGTTCTGAGGGTCCCGGGACCCGAAACCCGGCGAAAACGCGTGCTGTGAAAAAAATGCAACACCATGATCGCAGGTGGAGGCCTCTTCCTTAGACCTTCCAGAGTGCTGAAAATAGCCTTCCAAACCTATAGACAGACCTATCTGAGCTGCCTAAAACCTCGACAGGAATTTGGATGGCGAGGTCCTGGTGCTATTTCTGTGAGCCCTCCTGGAAGGTCAAGGCCGTCGGCCCAGACCCCCGACGTCATGATTTGTTCATAACGCCGACCCCCAGAGGTCTGAACCCGTTCCCCAGTACCGGTTTCCCATCCTCAGTCGTCTATTGACGGTCCCGAGGCCTGGCGAGGGGCCCCAGTCTCCGAAAATGGTAAGAAACTTCCCGCCATGATTTTTTCATCACTCGAGGGGGTCTGCTTGGATCGCCCCGGGGCTTGCTGAGGGGATAGAGGGATACAAGTGGATGCGAAGGTGGGTTCTATCCAGCCTAACCCAGCTGAGAAGTGGGCGGCACATGCCCTAAGTGGCTTCAGGGCGCACAGATCTTAGCTAAGTGGGCGGAGCCCACTTAGCGGAGTTACCTCACCATCCTAAGCCACACAGGGCACCTGTAACCCACTAAGAAGTTGGGTCAGGCCAGCTAGAGCCCACTGTAGCATCCACTTCTGACCCCCCCATCCCCCTAGCAACGACCGCGGCGATCCAAGCGGGGGGCCGTTTCCTCCCTCCTCCCTGCCCCTCCGACTCCCCGCGCCGAGGCCGCCGCCGGCGCCCCCGCGCCTGGCGCCCCCGCGGAGGCCCCGGCGAAGCCGGAGCCCGCCGCGTCGCCCTCGGGCGCCCCGCCGCCCCAGCGCTGCCACCGCCGTCGCCGTCGCCGTCGACGTCGTCGTCGTCGTCGTCGCCTTCGCCGTCGCCGTCGCCGTCGCCGTCGCCGTCGCCGTCAGCGTCGTCGTCGCCGTCGCCGTCAGCGTCGTCGTCCTTGTCGTCGTTCTTGCTCGGTGTACGGCCAGGACCCCAGGCACAAGGGGACCCGGTGAACTAGTGGTAGGGCCCCGGAGGCCTCGAGCTGGCCAGAGTCACTAAACCAGGTCTGCCGCAGCTGGTGTTTTTTCGGGTGACGGCAGTTCTGGTTACGGTAGGTTTGCGTCGTGTCGACCAGCGGCGACCCTAGCGCGGGCGTTCAAGGTTGAACGCCGCCGGCGACCCAGAATCGATCGATTTTGAACGATCGGACGTTGCGGCAGCGGCCGATCGTTCAAGGTTGAACGATCCCTGCGGTGTCAGAAACCAACGCTGGGGTCGGCACGACACGAACCTGCCGTAGTGGAACGGGGCGGGGGGGGGGGCGTCCCCCAGTACACATCACCAAACCAAGTCCCACTAAACCCAGTTCTGCCAATACCCGAGTTGCCGTTGTCGCCGCCGCCGCACTGGTTCCGACGAGCAGGGAGGAGAGGGCGAGGCTCGAGGCTCTGGGTTCGAGAGGGCTTTTGTTACATTGTTTGGTCTTTGGTGGCCGTTTGCGGGCCCCGGGATTGTCAGAAACGGATCCGGGGTGAAAAATTGATGGACCCCAGGAACGGTCTGTAGACCGGTTTTGAGCGGATTTGGCCTCATCATCCCCCTCACCGATTTTTCTGTTGCCCAAACCGACCCCCGAGCCGCCTCCAGAATAGAGGGTCGATGTCGTCGTCGTCGTCGTCGTCGTCTTCGTCGTCGTCGTCGTCGTCGTCGTCTTCATTAGCGTCGTCCCTGAGATCCGAGCGTGGCATCCTTTTTCACACTGGCCGTGTTCATCCCTGGCCTCTCGCAGGTGGATGCGGTTCGAGAAATGCCTCAGATTGATTGGGTCTAAGGCTGCGATAGTGAGCTCTCTCGATGCTGCAAGTTGTTCGCAACTTCGGATATCAGGATCGTCGTTCTCGTCGTCGTCGCCGCCGCCGCCGTTGCTGTCGTCGTCGCCGTTGCTTTCGTCGTCCTCGTCGTTGTCGTGGCCGCTGACAGGCAGGTGCGCTGGGTTCCCGGCTCCTCCACAGAAACACCAGCACTCTCAACAGCGTCCTCGGGGAGCCTTCGGCATCGACTTTGCGGGGGAGGAGGCCCCGCAGCTCCTTCTGAGGGAATCCTTGGATATCCAGGGTTTCATCACGACATCCTCAGCTGTCCAGAGTTTTAAAGGAACAAAAAAAAACAGGCGCGACCCATATGAGGGGAACGTTTCTTGAACGGCATTGCATGGCATAGCTTCGAGTCGCATTGTTTTGCTTGATGTTGCTTTGCATTGCTTGGCTTGTGATGTCCCTACCTGTTTTAGCCTTGATCACCAGAAAGAATTGCGAGCACCAGAAAGTAGCGAAACTGGAGGGATGTCACGTGTCGGGCCCTGGGAGGCGATGTTCGTTCGACATTGTTTCGATACTTTTCTGGGTGCTCGAAATTGTTTCGGGGATGTGGTCCTGAAATACTATGGGCACAACCTAATGCTTGGCGTGTCTTGGTATTGTTTGGCGTTGCTTGGCATTGGTTGGCGTTGCCTAGCATCGCTTGGCATCGCGTGGCATTGCTTAGCGTTGCTTGACGTTGCTTGGCGAGTCTTGGCATTACTTGCCGTTGCTCAGCATTGCTATTAAACAAGACCAGCAGCCAGAAGCAAATTTGTTTTCCAACAACAGAAGGGAATAACACCAAGAAATACGGGGAGCGTTTTCCAAGGACAGTACGGAAGCATGACCTAGCAATCCAGAGACAGATTGTTCAAAAACAGTTCAGGAAATAAGACCAAGCAATCCCACCAGCCCTCTGGGCGTCGGTGGTTTAGAGAGTTTCCTCTTCCACCCCTCCTTCTTCCCCTTCGGGGAGGTGTTTGCCCCTCTCCCTACCCCTTCCCCTGGACCTGGACAGGGGGTTCCCCCCGCGAGGTGTCGGAGCGTCCAAAACGGCCTCGGCGAGGAAGCCACAATCATTGGTTTTACTATGTTGTTGGCCCCATTTTGGCCTCTGGGGGGGGGGGGGGACGCCAATTGTGACCATCCCCTTCTTTGCTCGATGTCCTCCAAGATGGCCCCAAGAAGCGCCAGGAGTCCAAAGAGGCCCCAAGATGGCCTCAAGAGGCCCCCAAGAGGCCCCCAAGAGGCCCCCAAGAAGATCCCAAGCGGCCCCAAGAGGCCCCCCCGAGGCACCCGAGACGCCCGAGAGCCCCCCAGGACCGCCAAGAGCCCCCCCAGACGTCCCAAGATGCCACCAAGAAGCGCCCAAGAGATATCCCAAGAGGCTCCGACAGGCATCCAAGAGACCTCCAGCTCATTTGCTTGCCCTCCTCCTCCTCCTGCTCCTCAGTCCTCATCCTATTCCTTCTCTTCCTCCTCCTCTTCGTCCTCGTCATCCTCCTCATCCTCCTCCTCCTCTTCTCCTTCCTCCTCCTCCTCCCCACTCCCTCATTCGTCCATCCATCCATCCATCCATCCATACAGCCTCCTCCTTCTCCTCCTCATTTCTCCTTCGCACGATTCGGCCGTCCCCCTCTTCGCTTCCGCACTTCCCTGGCCACCTCAACTCGCCTAGACATCGTTTCTGGATGAGCTGGTGGGGATACTTGTTCCTCGCGGGCGCAAGCGGAAGCGCAGGCGCCGAGTTGAAAGGTCCGGGCCACGGGCCGATTTAATTAGCAACGCGCGAGCCTAAAAGCGCAGCGACCGAGCCCGGAATCAGAACCTACCGCCGGTGGGGCAGCTGGCTGAGGCTGAGCTGGCTGAGCTGACTGCAAACGGCCAGGGTAGCTGATGCAAACGTGCGGGTGAATTGGCTGGTGGGGATACTTTTTCGGTCGCGGCCGCGAGACGACGGTCAGGCGGCGAGAGCAAAGTCCGGGACGCGAACTAGGCGAATTAGCAAGAATGCGTGGTGCGCACATGCACTGAGCAAAATGCTCCGCATTAAGGCGAACGCACATGGGCGCCAGCCACACCGAAGTGAAGCAGACCGCAGTGCGAGTGCAACGGAGAAGTCGCCCTGTCGGCGCCAAGCTCCGAGCAGCTCTCCTAGCCGAAAGCGGGCAGGGAGAACCGAAGCGACAACGCTGAAGGCTGAACCACTCAGCGCGAAGTCCGTACCACCGCCGAACGCGGGGTCGGCTAAGACAGGGGCAGAGGAACGGCAGGGACCTACAGAGCACTCACTCCACTGACCGCACCGCTGCCCGGGGGGGGGCCGGTGTGTCAGTCATCGTTTCCGAAACCAGTGACAGGCCAGGAAGCAACGATGAAAGAGGACACGCAGGCCCAAGAGCCACTACACTGCCGCCTAGCAGGTATCGGCCGAAGGTTGCCGAGGTACGCTGCAGCCGCGACCAGCTCATAGGCGCTGGAGCGCAGTCAGGGCTGAATCTGACCACAGAGTGGGCAGGGGAACGGCAGGCACCTACAGAGCACTCACTCCACGGACCACACCGCTGCCCGGGGGGGGGCCGGTGTGTCGTTCATCGTTTCCGAAACCAGTGACTGGCCGGGGCTGCAACGATGAGAGAGGACACGCTGGCCCAAGGGCCTGTATACTGCAACCTCGCAGGTAACGGTTACGATTGTCGCCGAGATTCGCAGCTGCCGCGACCAGCTCATGGAGCGCTGGAACGCAGCCAGGGCTGAATCTGACCACGCAGTGGAGGGGGGGGTGCAGCCAACAGCCGCAATGAACACAAGTGTCGGTTGGAGGGGGGGGGTGCAGCCAACAGCCGCAATGTAACATGTCATGGAAGCAGCTCGCACAGAGCCGAGGACGAGGGAGGGGTTGTGTGGGCTGCACACAGACCGCCGCCAGCAGAGTGGTGCGCAGGGGGGGACTATTCCAGTCAACCGCCCCCGGCCAACCAAAGTGGCTGTCGAGAGAGAGACAGCAAAGGGTGTGGAGCGCGGGGACGCGTCTGCGGCCGTCCCCAGTCCCCAACAGAGCAGTCAGCCGCCGTAGAGGGCAGCTGTTGGCCTTGGGCCGGTGGGGCCTGCAGGCTCACCCCCACCTGCCGAGGGGGGGGGTGAGGTGGCCAGGCAAGGTCCACTTATCCAGTCTGGGCTGTCTAGCTATGCAGCGCCTTGGGTGAGATGTTGGGACACCCCCGCCCCAGCGGGGGTTGCCCAGGGTATTGCGGCCACGGCCGGGCGCTGCAAGGTGAAACCGTCCCCGGCGGGGGGAGGTCGGCGAGCGCCTGAGGGGGGGTCGCCGCCGCCGAGCTGGGGGAGCAGGGGGCACTCCGTCGGGCGGGCCCATGCTGGTGGGGATACGCGAAGCGTCTAGAATTTGGGGAAGGTCTCTTGAAAAACAGTATGGAAACAAGACCAAGCAACCGAGGGAAGTCTTTCAGCGAAAGTAGTAAGGAAGCAAGACTAAGCAACCCAGGGAAGGTCTCAGGGAAGGTCTTGATTAAAGCAGTAAGGAGACAAGACCAAGCAACCCCAGGGGAAGTTGGTCGGCCAGGCCTCTCGCCGACTGGTTCTTCACAAACAATCAAGAGCCCCTTAGGCAAAGCCTACCTGGGTAATGCGCAAGCGTTATGAAGGCATTCGTGGAAAACGTGAAGAAACCGTTGAAGTCCCCATGACATCTTGTGATATCGAAGACGCCTACTGCGAACCACCGCAAACCCCTGCCTTCGGGAGACGCCTGTGTGGCCAAACGTCGGGCCGAAGCCTGGCCGAGCTATTGAACTATGTTCCCCCCGCCGTTGTGGAGACCATTGGGGGGGGAAGCACTCCGCGGAGGAAGAGAGAGTACGAGGGGAAGGAGGAGGATGAGGAGAGCGAGGATAAGAATGAGAGGGAGATAAGTGGGGGGCCCTCTGAGAAATAGGTGCCTCCTGGGGCAGTTTGGAGGCCGCCTTGGAGGCTTCCTCATCACCACAATCACCATCATCAACATCACATCAGCATCAACATCAACATCATCATCCCCCATTATCATCGCAATCTGCGTAATCAGCGAAGTCGTCGTCGCCGGCGCAATCATCGTCATCACCACCATCACCACCACCACCATTATCATCATCATCACCATCATCATCATCATCATCATCATCATCATCATCATCATCATCATTATCATCATTATTATCATTATGATAATCATCACCGTTATCATCGTCATTACCACCATCATCATCATCAGCAGCATCATCATCGTCATCGTCACCGTCATCGTCATCAGTCGTCATCCTCCTCACCTTCAGCGTTCGCCGTCCGTTATTCATCGTCCGTCCATCGTCTGTCACCAGACCCCAAATGCCATGATCTCTTCCTCGCGTCGACCACCTAGGGTCTCGACCCATCCCGGGACCGGCTTTCCATGCCGAGTCCTTGTTGGCGGTCCCGAGGCCCGGTGAGGGCCCCTGGAGGCTGAAAATGGCATCACATGCAACAACAATTGCAACAACAACAGCAACAACAGCAACAACAGCAACAACAACATCACCAGCAGCAACAACAACAGCAACAGTAGCAGCAGCAACAACAGCAGCAGCAACAACAGCAACATCAGCAACAAACACTCCCGGCGCGATCTCTTCACTACGCGAGCGCATCCGGTTCCGTCGTCCGTCTGTCGTCCGCTCGCCGCTCGCCGTAGCTCGTCGCCCTCGTCCGCCCATCGGTGGGCCGCCGCCGCCGTCGTTCGCCGCCCGTCGGTCGTCCGTCGCTCGTCGTCGTCCGTCGTCCGCCCGCTCGCCGCTCGCCGCTCGTCGTCGTCGTCGTAGTTCGTCGTCGTCGTCGTCGCCGCTCGTCGTCGCCGCTCCTCGTCGCCGCTCCTCGTCGTCGCCGCTCGTCGTCGCCGTCGTCGTCGCCGCCGCCGCCGCCGCGGCCGCGCCCCGCGCGCCCCGTGCGCGCCCCGCGCGTGCCCCTCCGCCCCAGCGCCCGGGCCCAGCAGCTCGGCGCCCCGGCGGGCGGGGGGCGGCGGCTGGGGCTCCCGAGGAGCGCGCGCCGCTCCGCCCCTCGCGGCGGGCCGGCGTCCCGAGGAGGGCGGCGAGGACGACGGCGTCGCGGGGCCCTGGCCTTTTGAGTCGGGCAGGCCCCTCGGCAGGAGGAGTGTTCCAAAACAGTCCAAATGTAGTCTGGGGACGAGCTGTCTAGTATTTCGCTGGTCGTTCTTGATTATGTTCTGACTGTTCTTAAATTGTTTCGTCCAAGCTCCGCCTGTGGGGGGGCATGCCCGACCCAACCCTGGCCCCCCGGGGCCACGAAGAAGGCCTGGTGGGAGGCCTTTCCCCGTGTGCTCGGCCTCCTTGGGGCCTCGCTGGGCCCCGGGACCGCCAAAAGATTCTCTGCTCCGGGTGAGCTTATTAGCTTTTCCCGGCAAGCGCGAGTTCGAAGTTCGAGTTTGTGCTAGAACTCGAACTGTTTCTGCTGGAAAGCGAGAGCTCGAAGTTCGAGTTCAAAGACTGGTCTCGGGGAGTGGGTCGAGACCTCGAGTAGGAGATCGTCTACATTCGGGCGAAGAGAATTCACTTATGCACACGCACCGATCTTGGCCAGGCCCATCCTGGGCCCAGGACCGGTGCATGTGTCTTCCTGCCCAAGGCAGGATGGCGTATGCACCGGTCTTGGGCTCAGGATGGGCTTGGCCAGAGTCGGTGTATGTGCATAGTTCTCTGTCCCCTATACAAAATCGATTTACCTCGAACTTGATTTTCCGTCGATGCTACCAAACATACGTAGACTGTCCCGTTGGCCTACAGTGCATTCTACGTGTGTCTCGTTGATTCGGCGGGAGTCATCCAGTTTGGGGCAACTCGATTCTGCAGCCGATCCCCTACTCGACGACCTCTGGGCGTCGACGCCATGAAACAATCATATGACCTCGGGGGTCTGGGGACGGCGCCGGAGGGCGCCGACGGCCCTGCCCCCAGAGGTCTGGGCGCTGCGGTTTGCTCACCCTGGGCGTTTCTGCTCCCAGCTTCGGGCCCGGCACCCTCGCGGATCGAGCCTGCTCGAGGAGGCGCGCTGCTGCATGTCTTCGCAGCGTCGGATCACAGGGTCCCAAAGATTATTGTGTATATTGCCCATGTGTAGCATATGCATAAACAATGTCCATCGATGTGTATATATATACATATATACATATACACATGCATAAACGTACATGGCATGGGTATACAGACATATACATACATATTATATGTAAACACACATCTACAGCTACATACATACATGCATACAAACATACATACAGACAGACAGACAGACATACCTACATACATATATACATATATACAAGCATGCATCCATACATACATACACACACATATATACATACATGCATACATACATACAGACATACATACATACATACATACATGCATGCATACATACATACACACATACATATATGCATGCATGCATACATACATACATACGTGCATACATACATGCGTGCATACATACATACATACATGCATACGCATACATCCACAGTTGCATACACACATACATACTTACGTGCATGCATACACATATATATATATGTTCATACATACATGCATACATACATGCATACATACACACATACATACACTCATACATACACGCATGCATGCAGACATACATACATACGTACATGCATACATACATACATGCATGCATACATACATACATGCATGCATACATACATACATGCATGTATACATGTATACATACATACATACCTACCTACCTACCTACCTACCTACCTACCTACCTACCTACATATATACATACATACATACATACATACATACATCCATCCATCCATCCATCCATCCATCCATCCATACATACATACATACATACATACATACATATACATTCCAACTGCCGCACGCTCGGGCATGCGTTTTTACATGTTCGGCATGTGGAGGAGGCCTCCCAGCCCCGGGACCCGCAGGCTGGAAGGCCAGTCCCAGGCAAGAGAGATCGAGATCCCCAGAGTGGGCCCAGGGAGAAAATTCGGGAGCCTTGGGACGAGGGTCAATGCAAACGGGGGTCAGCCAGAGCGCCCGATCTTGCAGGATCCTGCAGGGCCAGGGTCGCATTGACCCGGGCTTGGGTGCAGGATCCTGCAGGGACTTGCAGGATCTTTCGCATGGACCCCGGCTTGGGCGCAGGATTTTGCAGGATCTCGTAGGGTTCTGCAAGGCCTGACTGACCCGGGTCTGGATTGACCCGGGTCAGAAGATCCCCGCAAAACGCGCCGTCGGAGGGGAGGGCCGTTTCGGAGGTTTTGGGGCGTGCGCTGGCGGGGCGCGGCCAGAAGACTTGCCCGGAGTGGGCCCGGGGCGGGGGGTCCCGTCCGAGGAGGGCTGGGCACCGCTACCGGTAGACCCCTCCCGCTGCTTTTCCTGCTGAAGCCTCCCGGGAGGCCCCGGCCGCAACGGCCAGAACCGCCGCCAAGTTCTGGCCAGAACGCACCACGGAAGAGGTCCTGGGAGCAGTGGCTGTATCGGTATGTCGCAGGCCTATAGAGGTTGACACCAGCACCAGTTTCGGCGGTGTGCCTCCATCGAGGGAAAAAAGAAGATCCCGATCTCGGTGATGGCGGTAAGATTGTGGCTTCCGAGGTGGCCGAACTAGCACCACCAGCACCGAAGTCTAGGACCCTCTTCCCCCTGTGGTGGCAGCCCCCTGCCCATTTCCAGGCCTCCCAGTCTGTCCGCTGGTCTTCCCAGTCCGACACCTGAGGTGTGACACCTGGCTTGAGCGGGCGGGGCGCGGCGGCGGCAAGACTCAGGAGAGAAAGAAACACACAGACACAATTAATCGTCGATTCCCCAGAAAATATGGGAAACTATGGGAAGTGGGGGGGAAGACAAAAGCCCAGAAAATATTGGAAAATATGGGGGATCTTTTTATTTGTGTGTATTTATTTGTGTGTCCTGGGGCCCCTTCACAGACGAGCGGCAAGGCCGGCAGCTCGGCGCAGGCAGCCCCAGGAAGGGGGTGCCAATGGCGGGCCTCGGCAGGCCACCCTGCGGGGAGAGCCCGGGGCGGTCGGAGCACGGAGGGCGGCGAAAACGAGCGGCGAGGTTCCCCACAGGCAGTGCTCGCTCTGGACCCAGACATGATGGCGTCGTAAAAAATTCAGGACGGGAGGTTTTTCGCTATTTTCGGCCCCTGGGGGCCCTCGCCGGGCCTCGGGACCGTCAAAAAACGACTCAGGACGGAAAACTGGCCCCAGGGAAAGGGTCTAGATTTCCAGGGGCGCCGTCCTGAAAAAATCAGGACGTCGCATGTCTGGGGAGGGGTCCTCCTGGCGGAAGTGGGAAGATTTGGCGAAAGTTTCCCGCCGCTTCTGGCAGCATGGCTGGGTTCCCGGGTTCCCGGTCCCGGGGTCCCTGGTTCCCGGTGATTGGTTCCGGGCCGAGTTCGGTGGCCACCGAAATCGCCCCCGGAACCCAGAACCCGGGTTCTGGGTTCCCGGGCTCCCAGGTTCCCGGTCGATCTCCTCAGCGAAAACCATCCCTTGAGTGGGGTTGTTCCCTGGTGACTTTTTGTTCAGGTTGCGCACAGACGCAGACATCCAACGGCTCGGACACATCGGGGCGGCAGGGTCGTTGTGCCATGCTGGCCCGTGGAGGCCAGCTGCGGGCCCCAGCGCAAGATCGGCAGAAATGCAGCTCGCAGTGAGAAGTCCTCCCCGGGGAAGGGGTCGAGAGGTTTGGGGGGAGGGGGGGGGGTCCTCCTCCTCCTCCTCCTCCTGCTGCTCCTCCTCCTCCTCCTCCTCCTCCTCCTCCTCTCCTCCTCCTCCTCCTCCTCCTCCTCCTCCTCCTCCTCCTCCTCCTCCCTCGCCCCCCTCCCTCCTTCTCCTCCCGCTCGCCCCTCGCAGCCTGACATCGCCACGTCCGCGCCAGGCTCGGACGCTTCGGCCGGCGGCCCCTCGCCTCCCTCGCCTGCAGGAGCTCCCGCCGCGGGCGGCTCCGGCGACCTGAGCCGCATCGCGCAGCTGGAGGCCATGGGCTTCTCCGGCGAGGTGGCCCGGAAGGCGCCGGCCGCCCCCCCGACCTTGAGATGATCTAGGCCTCCCTCAGAGCCCCGAATCATCAGGGGTAACTCGGGTCAGGGCTAACTCGGGTTGGTTTTTCGGGAACCCAAACCCGAGTTACCCCGGACCCGAGTTACCCCGGATAACTCGGGCGTCCAGAGCCCCGAATCATCAGGGGTAACTCGGGTCAGGGATAACTCGGGTTCGTTTTTCGGGAACCCAAACCCGAGTTACCCCGGACCCGAGTTACCCCGGATAACTCGGGCGTCCAGAGCCCCGAATCATCAGGGGTAACTCGGGTCAGGGCTAACTCGGGTTCGTTTTTCGGGAACCCAAACCAGAGTTACCACGGACCCGAGTTACCCCAGATAACTCGGGCGTCCAACTCCCAGGTGGGGTCCATGGGGTCGGTGAATCGCCGATGCATCGCCGATGCGGCTCGCTGTGCAGCCCGATTTGCTTCACGCCGACGTCGCCGATGCATCGCCGACGTCGACGATGCATCGCCGGCGCATCGCGGATGCATCGCTGATGCATCGCCGGTGTATCGCCGATGTATCGGCGATGCGACGCGACACTCCGACCCCATCGACCCCATCGAGGAGGCCTCTAGATGATACATGAGTTTCCAGGAGGGCTAAGAAATAGCACCAGGACCTCGACATCGGAATGTCCGTCGAGGTTTTATGGGCAGTCCAGATAGGTCTATAGGTCTGGAGCGCTATGTTTTAGCACTCTGGAAGGTAGGGGCTGGCGCTGCTGTTTGTTCGATACGTGCGCTTTTTCGCCCGGCTTTGGGCCCTGGCCGGCCTCACAGATCGATCCTGCTCCGCAAGCGGCGCAGAAGGATGGGGTCGAGGGTTCCAGTCGTGATTACAATCGGGGCGTCGAACAAGGAAACCTTTTTCGTTGGGGAGGGGCTCGGTGTTCCTTGATTGTTGTACATTTGCCTTGGGTTTTCCTCAGGTTTCCCATGGGAAATCGCAGTTTAATTCATGGGAAAAAAAGGGCCTCGTTCCTGATTTAGGGTTCCTGAGGTCGACGGCCCGACTGCATTCGCAATGACACCTTTTGTTCCTCGTGCGATGGTCGTTCTTGTCTCAAGTGCACGTGTGGTCTGCGCTCCCTGCCCTGAGCCGTCTCGGGAGCTCCCTCGCCCCCGCGGCGGCCCTCGCGGCGCAGCGGCCCTGTCGCCCTTGCTGGGCGGCGCTGCCGGCTAAGTGGCGGCCCTGCTCGTGGCGACGGCCGCGGTGCCCTCGCGCTGCGGGGGCGTCGCCGGGCTGGTCCCTCGCCCCGGCGGCGGCCCTCGCGGCGCAGTAGCCATGCCGCCCTCGTTGGGCGGAGCTGCCGGCAGTGGCGGCCCCGCTCGTGGCGACGGCCGCGGTGTCCTCGTGCTGCGGGGGCGTGGCCGGGCTGGGGCTCGGCGTGGCCCTCCACCCGCACGGCGCCGTGACGGTCGCCAGGCCGGTCGCGATGGTTCGCAGGGTGGCATTGTCTGCAGCGGCAGATCTGCGGGGAGGTCTGGAGGGGATGGTGGCAACGGTTCGGGTTCGCGCACGGGCAGCCGGGGCGGTCTCAACGCCCTGGCGCCGCCTCTGGCGGCGCCACTGGAGCGCTCCGCGCCCCAGGGCTGGGGGTATTTGAGCCGTCCCCTGGCTGCAATCCCGTTTTTGGCCATTTTCGGCCTCGGAGGGCCCTCGCCGGGCCTCGGGACCGTCAAAAAAAGACTCAGGATGAAAAACCGGTCCCAGGGAAAGGGTCGGAATTTCCACGGACCCCGTCTTGAAAAAATCCGGACGTCGCATGTGTGGATCAGGGGAGAACATTCAATGTGAGTCTTGCTGGAGGGCCGGCGTGAGCAGGCATTGCATGCGTTAGTTGCGTCTGCGCGCTTTTCGGCGTATACGACTTGGAGCGAGTGAGTGAAGTGAGTCAAGCCCAGCCGGGGCTGCCTGGGGGTCGGAGCCGTGCGCAGCCCGAGGCCTTACCAGGTGGTGCGGCCCCCGGGCCCGCGCCTTGCGCACCAAGAGTGGGGCGGCTCCAAGGGAATGGGGTGCTGAGGCCGTCTCGGGCTACGGTCAACCCTGAAGTAAGGATGATCGACTTCCCCAAGAGTGCCCTTGCATTCTTGCCGCGTCGGTAATCTTCGGCCAATCCTCACTAATTTCGATGGCCAGCCCCGCTCGAAGAGCCTCGGCATGGGCGCCCAAGGCCCCTGCAACCCTACCGCTCATCCTGACTGTATGGGTTCACGGTCCTCGGGAGGAGGAGGAGGAGGAGGAGGAGGAGGAGGAGGAGGAGGAGGAGGAGGAGGAATGATGATGATGATGATGAGGAGGAGGAGGAGAGGAGGAGGGGAGGAGGAATGCAGGCGGAGGAGGAGGAAGAGGAAAAGGAGAAGGAGGAGGAGGCGAGAGGAGGAGGCGGAGGAGGAGGAGGAGTGGAGGAGGAGGAGGAGGAGGGAGGAGGAGGAGGAGGAGGAGGAGGAGGAGGTGAGGAGGAGGAGGAGGAGGAGGAGGAGGAAGGAGGAGGAGAGGAGGAGGAAGGAGAACGGGAGGAAGGAAACGGAGGCGGAGAAGGAGGAAAAAGGAAAAAGGAGGGAGGAGGAGGAGAGGAGGAGGAGGAGAGGAGGAGGCGAGGAGAGGGGAGGAGGGAGGAGGAGGAGGAAGGAGGAGGAGGTGAGAGGAGGAGGAGGTGGAGATGCGGAGGAGGAGGAGGAGGAGGAGGAAGGAGGAGGAGGTGGAGAGGAGGAGGGGAGGAATTGAGGAGGAGGAGGAGGGACGGGAGTGAGGAGGAAGAGGAGGAGGAGGAGGAGGAGGAGAGGAGGAGGAGGGAGGCGGCGGCGGCGGCGGCGGAGGAGTAGATGGGGCGGAGGAGGAGGGCGTATTAGGAGGATGAGGAGGGGGAGGAGGAGAGGAGGAGGAGGATGCGGAGGAGGAGGAGGAGGAGGAGGAGGAGGAGGAGGAGGAGGAGGAGGAGGAGGGAGGAGGAGGGAGGAGGGAGGAGGAGGAGGAGGGAGGAGGGAGGAGGAGGAGGAGGGAGGAGGGAGGAGGGAGGAGGGAGGAGGAGAGGAGGGTAGGGGAGAGGGAGGAGGGAGGAGGGAGAAGGAAGAAGGGAGAAGGGAGGAGGAAGAGAGAGAGAAGGGAGGAGGAGGAAGAGGAGGAGGAGGAGGAGAGGAGAGGAGGAGGAGGAGGAGGAGGAGGAGGAGGAGGAGGAGGAGGAGGGGAGGAGGAGGAGGAGGGAGGAGGGAACGTGGAGGGAGGAGGAGGAAGAGGAGGAAGGAGGAGGAGGGACGAGGAAGAGGAGTGGAGGGAGGGAGGGAGGGAGGGAGGGAGGGAGCGAGGGAGGGAGGGAGGGAGGGAGGGAGGGAGGAGGAGGAGGAGGAGGACGGAGGAGGAGCAGGAGGAGGAGGAGGCCAGTCGGGGCTGCCTGGGGGCGGAGCCGTTCGCAGCCCGAGGCCTTGCCAGGTGGCGCGGCCCCTGGGCCCGCGCCCTGCGCAACCGGGAGGGACGGGGGGTTCGGCTCGAGGGGGGGCCTCTGCGAGAGGGCTGGGAGCTGCTCGGAGGGCCGTCGCCGTCTCAGGAGCGAGAGAGGGACATACAGCGTACGTACAAGAATCCACGTTGGCTTCGAGAGAACAGTGGAGGCCCAGGCCAAGAAACACCCTGCTTGCCTCCAGGGTGCCCTGGGTTTCTCAGGTGTCGATGGTTTTGCTATGGAGAGCGGGACGTTCGCACACCGAAAGTCGACGGACGCCCTGGGGTCTCAGGGTTGGGGTGCTTGTGGAAGATGTCTTGTGGATTGGCCTCCAGTGCACACGTAATGAATCCACGTTGGTTTCAAGCGTACACCTTTGCGCGAACGCTGGTATCACGCGGCCAGTCTCTTGGACTGGGGGGCCGTGTCCATGCACGTGGTTGGGCGCGCGCACGTCTTTTGTGGGCTCCCTAGCCTTCGTGAGGAAGCCTTTTCCGGCTTCCGAGGGGCCCTCTTGGGAGCCTCCGTGTCACTCCAAGGTGGCGCTTGTCTTCTCAAGGACCCCATGGCCTTCCTAGAAGGCAATCACCCTCGCCTCTGGCCTTTTTGGAAGCTCTCCCCGCCTCCAAGGGGCCTTCTTAGAAGCCTCTGGGACCTTGTATCAGGAGCACAGTAGTCGGAGCACGAGGATGGGGTTGGGAGACATGACCTGATCATCCGTATTATCACGTATATTGAAGGTGTTTCTAGCACCGTAGTGCCACCCATTCCCCCCCAACGCGATAATTGTCTTTCTCGCTCTAAGGAGGCTCCTGGCCTCTAAGAAGCCCCTGGCCTTCCTAGAAGGCTACCCCTGGCGTCACCTCCTCCTGCGCGCCGCCAACACGGGTGCGCCTTAACCCCGTCAGTGGGCCCGTCCGTCTCTTTGGTGGCACCACCCTGGAAAGCACGGCGGTCGCAAGCAGCCCATCGCCGTTGACACTGAAGGTCGGGGCAACCACTGGGCAAAATGAGCGCGAGCGCTCTGGACATCCCAGTGACGCTGCTGGCTACATCTTAAGGGGCACTACTGTTTCGACTTCGTGCCCAATGGGGCCCTCTCGGCTCCCGAAGAAACCAGGATGGAGGCCAGACCCTGTGCTGTTCGGGAGCTTGTCTGTAAGGTTTCGGCCCCTCCCTGTGGGCCCGTGGAGGATTCCGGGCACCGGTGGTGGTCGAAACTCGAGGGGGAGAAGGATGGCGATGGAAGCTCTAGGTCCCTAGGGCGCCGCTGGCTTCTCTTGAGCCTCCTGGGGGAAGGAGGGGGGAGGAGGGGAACGAAAAATTACATAAACATAAAAACTCTGAGGTCCGCGCGGATTTTCCGGATCCGCGCTGGACCCCCCTCCCTGGCGCGCTCTGCGCGCCATGGGCAACGCCGGAGGCGCCGCCAGGGGGCCCCAGCGCCGATCCGAGAAATCCGCGCGGACCTCGAGTTGTTATGTTTGTGCCACGTTCGTCTCCCCTAGGGAGGCTCGTCGCCGCGACGTCTCTGGGGCGCAGTTGGCTCTCTTGGGCCTGCTAGGGGGAGGGGGGGGGGGGAGGAGGAGGAGGAGGAGGAGGAGGAGGGAGGAGGAGGAGGAGGAGGAGGGGAGGAGGAGAGAGGAGGAGGAGGAGGAGGAGGAGGAGGAGGAGACGAGGCAGGATCGAGGTTCGAAAGGAGGATGAGAAGGAGGAGGAGGGGAGAGGGAGAAGGAGGCGGAGAGGCGGAGGAGAAGGAGGAGGAGGGGTGAGGAGAGGGGAGGAGGAGAGGAGGAGGAGGGAGGAGGGGAGGAGGAGGAGGGGAGAGGAGGAGGAGCGAGGAGGAGTGGAGGGGGAGGAGGAGGAGGAGGAGGAGGAGGAGGAGGAGGAGGAGGGGAGGAGGAGGAGGGGAGGAGGAGGAGGAGGAGGAGGGAGGATGGAGAGGAGGAGGAGGAGGAGGAGGAGGAGGAGGGAGGAGGATGGAGGATGGAGGGGAGGAGGAGGAGGGAGGAGGAGGAGGAGGAGAGGAGGAGGAGGAGAGAGGAGGAGGAGGAGGAGGAGGAGGAGGAGGAGGGAGGAGGGGAGGAGGAGGAGGCGGAGGGGGAGGAGGAGGAGGAGGAGGAGGAGATGGAGGAGGAGGAGGAGGAGGAGCGTCGCGGCACCGCGGCTGGATCCGCGTCGGAGCTGTGGTCGGAGCGCGCTTTCCGACGTGTCCAGGGCGGGTCTACCTTGAAGTCGGGCGTGTCCCTCTACGGGAGGAATTTTCAAACATAGTCAGGGGGCGAGTTTCCTATTATTGTTGACTAGTATTGTTTTGCATGTTCCGTTTTGTGGCTTTCGTCCACAATCCGCCTGTAGGAGGACACGCCCGACCTAAGTCCAGGGCGGGTTTACCCGTCAGAAATCCGAAAGGCAGCTCTTTTTCATGGACTCCAGACTTCGCCCACGAGAATCAAGAGTCCGCACTTGGCCCTGCGCGTTTTCTCGGGGCGTCTCTTCTTCGCAGAGCTGTTCGTATCTTCGTATCTGTGGACCCAGGCTGCTGTTTGCGAGAACGCTTGGAGTGAAGTGAAGTCCACTTCCTTGGCGTAAGCTTGTCCTTGTGCTGCGCAGGGGTGTAGGCCGAGGGCGGCAGAAAGGTGACGCGGCCAGCCTGCGAGTTGGATGCACACGTGGCCGCGCGTCTCTCCAGCGCTCGGCCCTTCCGGGGCCAGGAGCGCGCGCCCGGCTGCCGCGCGTGAACTATCCGGCGCGTGGCCGCCGCACGCGTCGCGTGTGAATCCAGCCGTGCGTGCTCGCAGCATGCTTGTTTGTGCACGCCCTCCCTTCTCCTTCTTTCTTCGAGTGGGAGGAGGGGAGGAGGGGAGGAGGAGGAGGAGGAGGAGGAGGAGGAGGAAGAAGAAGAAGAAGAAGAGGAAAAGGATGAGGAGGAGGAAGAGGAGGAGGAAGAGGAGGAGGAGGAGGAGGAGGGCGGCTAGACTGAGGAGGATTCTGATCTTCGAGGAGAAGAAGGAGGGAGCGAGGGAGGGAGGGAGGAGGTCGAGGAGGAGGAGGAGGAGGACGAGAAGGATCAAAAAGATCAGGAGGAGGAGGAGGAGGAGGAGGAGGAGGAGGAGGAAGAGGACTTTGATCTCCCAGGAGGATGAGGAGGAGAAGGAGAAGGGGGGAAGGCTGAGGAGGAGGAGGAGGAAAGGATCAAAAAGGAGGAAGGGGGGAGGATGGAGGAGGTGGAGGAGGAGGAGCACGAGCAGGCGAAAGAGGAGGAAAGGACTCCTCCTCCCCTCTGGGATCCAGCTGGCTGCGGCTCGACCCCCGAAGCCTCCAGCGGAGCTGTCCCGAGGAGGGCTCCCTCGCCGAGCCGCCCTCCCGCTCGCCCTATGAAGAGGATCGAGGAGCTCCTCCTCCACCCCCCCTCCCCCCCCTCCTCATCCTGTTCCTCCTCCTCCACCTCCCTGCCTCCCTCCCTGGTCCTCCCTCCTCCTTCATCCGTCCCTCTCGCCCTCCCGCCTCCTCCTTTGTACGTTGCGCCGACACTGACCAGGTGATCGTTGCGTCTGTCCCCCTCCTCCTCCATTCCTTTTCTTCGTGAATAATTCCTCCTCGTCGCACCCCGAGACCAGTCGGAAGGGCGGGCTGGGCGTTTCGCTTGAGACTTGTTCACCACTTGTGATGCTGAAGATGAAAGTTCTCAACAGCTTCACGGATGGAGGACGGGTGGTTCTCAACGTGAGGTTCTCGCTTATGCGCTGCCCACATCCGTTTCAAAAGCTTGCAAGAGGTTCACGAATGGAAGGCGGTGCGTTTTCAACATGTGGCTCTCGCCTCAGAACCGCGCACATCGGTCGTCCAAGTTTGCAAGAGCTTCACGGATTTAGAACAGGTAGTGTTCAACATGTGGCCCTCGCCTTAGCGCCTCGCACATCCGTCTTAAACATTTGCAGGTGCTTCACGGATGGAGGGCGGCTCCCTTGCAGAATGTAGTTCCCGTGTCAGCGACGCGCACATTCGTGTTGAGAGCTCACAACAGTTTTAAGTGTTCCCGCGGTTAAACATGATGTCGGATTGCCAGGGCGTAGCAGATACATTGATTCGTGGTGCTGAAGTCCCAGGAATATTGTTCTGGTACGACTCAGGATCTTCAAGACGCAACGGTACTGGTGATTCGCGACGTTGAAGTCCCATGAATAGCGTCTTGGGAGAGTTCATCATTTAGTTTCTAACGGTGCACTTCTTCTATTGCAATGAATCCCGATAGGAGCCTGTCACGAAGGAGCTTGGAGGGAGGGCAGATTGCAATACCGCTGATGTGTCTTGGGTTTGCACTGGTCCTCCCCCCCCTCCTCGAGGCAGTTTTCGACTGCTTCAACCGTTTTTGGTCCTCTGGAGGTCTCCAGGCCCCAGGGACTTGGGAAGAAAGGATATCCTGGTTTCCCCATCCACCTCGTTCTCCTCCTTCTCCACCTCCTCCTCCTCCTCCTTCTCTTCCCGCTCCTCCTCCTCCTCCTCCTCCTGCTCCTCCTCCACCTCCTCCTCCCTCCTCCCCTCTCCCTCTCCCTCCTCCTCCTCCTCCTCTCTCCCTCCTCCTCCTCCTCCTCCTCCTCCTCCTCCTCCTCCTCCCTCCCTCCCCTCTCCCTCCCTGCTCTTCTCCTCATCCTCCTCCTCCTCCTCCTCCTCCTTCCTCCCCTCTCCCTCCCTGCTCTTCCTCCTCCTCCCTTCCTCCTCCTCGTCCTGTTTTCCCTTTCCCCCCTTCTGTCATGGGGGCCAGCGGTGGGGGGGCGGGATCCGGGCGGGCCCGTCCGGCTTGCCGCGGGAGGTGCTGGCGGAGTGCGCTTGGGACGTGAACGCGGCGATCGACCGCCTGCTCTTGTCCGGCGCCGAGATGTCTAGCGAGCCTGCAGGCCTTGACCTCCGCCCCTCCGACGACGACCGCGACGGCAACAACAACGACGACGACGACGACGACGACGACGACGACGACGACGACGATGGCGATGGCGGCGGCGGCGGCGGCGACGGCCTGCGGCTGCCCTTCGGCGCGGAGCCACGGCTCGGTGCGCCCCGTCCTCCTCTCGCGTCCCCCCGCCCTCTGCCCTGCACCCCGCCCCCGTCCGCCCGCTGCAGTGGTTGAGAACGTCTCGTCCTCCTCTCGCGTCCCCTTGCCCTCCTCCCTGCTTCCTCCCCTCTCCGCCCACTGCAGTGGCTGAGAACGTCTCTCCCTCCTCTCGCGTACCCCCGCTCTCCTCCCTGCTTCCTCCCCCCTCTGGTCTGCAGGCGGTTTCGTGTCCTGCAGACCCCCGGCAGTGCCACCCCTGGCGGACTTTCGGAGACATCCGAGTTCCGAATTCCGAGAGTTCCTCCCTCCTCCGCCCGCTGCAGTGGTTGAGAACGTCTCGTCCTCATCTCGCGTCCCCTTGCCCTCCTCCCTCCTCCGCCCGCTGCATGCAGTGGTTGAGACCGTCCGGACAGTATAGCTCATTACCTCATCGACCACCCTTCGGGCGATCAGGATGTTGGGGGCGGCATCATACCTGTGATCGGCAATGCACACAACAATCAACTCGAGAGCGGGCACGCTCTAGGACAGGAAGGTTGTTTGTTTTCGGGACAGCCATCGGCGAGAGAACCAAGGTGACACTCGTTGGAACAATCGTCGGGACAACCATACATCAACTATCCATCGTGCTCGCGATCTATCGATCTTACCTTCTATCAGCCACTACGCTTCATATGTGTCCATGTGATTACACATATCTGTACGTATATATGCATACGTCTAGACATTGTTGTTTTCCACCCCTGTAGGTTGAGCGGGCGGTCTCCCCATCCGACTGTCGACATAGCATTCAGCGGGACAATCATCGGGACGACCGTTCCCGTTTAAAAGGCGCATGGATACTCATCGTGACAACCGTCTTTGTCGAGCAACCTCTATCGGTCTCTTGACCAATCTACCGATATCATCATATATAGGGACACCCGTCGAAACGACCAACAGACGAACTTTCGGCACAACCATCGGGAGGACAATCGATCACCTAAGGACGCGTCAGAATACATCACTGTGGAAGCCTTGGTGTCCCTCAGGTTCTACCAACTTGTCATTCCTTGTTCATTCGGTTACACTGGTTGAGCATAGGCGCTATTGCGGTTCGTTGGTTGTCACTGCTTACTATCGCTGTTTCATTCATGGTTGCGGGATTGTTGGTTTGTTCCGCAGGGCGCATGTTTGTTGTTGGCCCGCATGGCAGATTGCTTGTATGTTAAGCCCCGCAGGGCGCATTTCTTATCATGTCGCCCCGCAGGACGCATTCCTTCTGCATTATGACCTCGCAGAGCGCACTTCTGGTAGTATGACCGCGCAGAGCACGTGTGTTTAATGGAATGGCCTCGAAGAGCGCAACTGTTTCTGGTATCAAGGACTTTCTCAGCTATATGAACAAACGTTGGGACAACCATTGGCCTCTGATTAAAAATGCTGTTGCCGCCCAGGCGCCAGCGAACTTCTAGTTCCTCTTGTGCAAGCACTGCTCGTACAGACATTTTGAGTTCACACATGCACTCTCTTCTTTCCAGCGAAAGTTTTCTGACCTGGCCGACCGCTTCGACCAACGTCGGCGTAACGTACCAACGGAGGAGGAAGGAGGGAAGGAGGGAGGGAGGGAGGAACGAGGAGGACGAGGAGGAGAAAGAAGAGGAGGAGGATGAGGAGGAGGACTCTGATATCCGAGGGGAGGGAAGGGAGGGAGGAGGAGAGGGAGGAGGAGAGGAGGGGAGGGAGGATGGGAGGGAGAAGGGGAAGAGTGGCGGAGGGAGGAGTGGAGGAGGGAGGGGAGAGGGAGGAGGGGAGGAGGGAGGAGAGGAGGGGGAGGAGGGGCGGAGGGAAGAACAGGGAGGAGGGAGAAGGGGAGCCCAGACTCCCAACGTCGCGTTTTGATCGCCACGTCGACCCCCAGAGGCAGAGGTCTGGACCCCTTCCCCGAGACCAGTTTTTCATCCCGAGTCGTTTTTTGACGGTTTGGAGGCCCAGTAGGGCCCCCTGGGAGGCCGAAAGCGAAGAACAAGAATCCAGTCGTGATTTTGTCACGGCGCAAAGGGGTCTGGGATCGTATCTGATTTTGCATGGCGAAGATTCCCGAGGAGGAGGGAGAAGGGAGGATGGGGGGGAAGGAGGGGAGGAGGGAGGGAGGAGGGGAGGAGGGAGGAGAGGGGGCGGAGGGAGGAGGGGAGGAGGGAGGAGCGGAGACAGGAGCGCCGATGCCGGCGACGACCACCCGCGACGACAGCCCGGAGAGCCCCCGCCCACCCCCCCCAACAGGCGCAGGCGCCCCGCCCGACGAGGCGCCAGCGCCCGTGCCGGCTGCCGCCGAGGAGCGCGCGCCGGTGGCGGAGGCCTCGAGACGGCCTCGTCGTCGGCGGCGTCGTCGGCGCGTCGTCGGCGGCGTCGTCGGCGCGTCGTCGGCGGCGTCGTCGTCGTAGGCGCAGTCGTCGTCGTCGTCGTCGTCGTCGTCGGCGGCGTCGTCGTCGTCATCTCCCCGCTGCAGGGGCGGCGTGGGCGCGGCGCGCCTCGTCGGCGCCGTCGGCGCCGTCGTCGGCGGCCGTGCGGGCGGCACCCGTCGGCCTGAGGCGTCCAGAGCCATGCAAAGTCCGATGCGGTTCCAGGCCCCCTCGCGTTGCGAGAAGAGCCGCGACGACGAGCGGTGCTGCGCTATTGGCGGCCTCCGGGGGGCCCCTACCTGGCCTCGGGGCCGTCAAGAATCGACGCAGGACGAAAAGCCGGTCCCGGGGGAAGAGGCCAGACCTTTGGGGGTCGAAGGTGCGAAAAAAAGAAAAAAAAAAAAAAACATGACGTCGGAGGTCTGGGGATCGTCGGCGTCGGCGCCGTCCGTCGTCGGCGGCCGTGTCGTGTCGGCGGCACCCGGCGGCCCCAGACTCCCAAAGCCATGCAAAATCTGATGCGGAGGGTGTTCGCCGACGATGTCGGCCTCTGGCGTGTCTCGCCGTGGCGTGCGCTGGGATCACTACTCTCAGCCGCGCGCAGGCAGACGGGGGTGGGGGGAGGGGGGAGGGCTTCTTGGAAGCACCCTGCTTCTTAGAAAGCGCGGGCCTCGTCTGTAGATGTAAGGCCGGCGCCTTCTGAAAAGCAGCCTCCTTCTAAGAAGCCTGCCCCCCTCCCCCTACCCCTTTGTGCGCGCCGCCAATACTTTAGAATCCCTGGGAACCGAATCCCAGTGTTTTAAAAAAGGTTTCCGTGTGCGCGCCGCCCAGATGTCCAAAAATACAACGCCTACAACACCTAGTGCAACCCCCATGGATTCTCAAGGATTTCCTCCCAGGAATCTGGTAATTTCTAGGATCCCATGAAATTCATGACAAAGGTATGTAGGTTCGTGTCGTGCCGACGCGGTGGCAACCCCGCCGCGGGCGTTCAACGCCGAACTCCGCCTTCGACCCACAGAATCGGTCGACGTTGAACGTCCTGACGTTTCGGAAATGGCCGATCGTTCAAGGTTGAACGATTCCCGCGGTGTCAGGAACCAACGTCGGGGTCGACACGACGCGAACCCCTGGCAAGGAGAGGAGGGTGTTCACCGAGTTCGGCCTCTGAGGGCCCTTGCCGGGCCCTGGGACCGTGAAGAAACGACCTGGGATAAAACATTGGCCCAGGGAAAAGGGTCGGGACTTCCGTGGACGGCGCATTGAAAATCATCAAGACATTGGATGTCTGGGTCCTCGACGCTCCGAGGCAGCGTCGGCGGCGGCGTCGCCGGCGGCGGAGGAGACGGAGGTGGCGGAGGTGGCGGAGGAGGAGGTGAAGGAGGCGGAGGTGAAGGAGGCGGAGGAGGAGAAGAAAGAAGAGGAGGAGGAGGAGCAGCAGCAGCAGCAGCAGCAGCAGCAGACGCGGGGCGACGAGCAGGGAGGATGAAAGAGGACAAACAAAGAGGGTGATGAGGGCCCTCCTCCTCCTGCTCCTCCTCTTTCTCCTCATCCCCCTCCTAATCTTGAACGTCCTTTCTGTTTCAGCCTCCTCAAGTCGGCAGCTCAGGTTGCCTGCTGCGGGGGGGAGGGGGGGGCACAGCATTGGTTCAGTGGTTGATCCCTCCCCCTCTCCTCCTCTCTCCTCCTCCTCCTCCTCCTCCTCCTCCTCCTCCTCCTCCTCCTCCTCCTAATCCTCCTCCTACTCCTACTCCTACTCCTACTCTTCCTCCCCCTCCTCCGCCTCCTCCTTCTCATAACCACCCATCCCGTCATCATTATCATCATCATCATCATCATCATCATCATCATCATCATCATCATCATCATCATCATCATCATCATCAGCAGCAGCAGCAGCAGCAGCAGCAGCATAATCGTCATCACCACCACCATCAGCATCATCATCACCATCGTCATCATCAGCAGCATCATCAGCAGCAGTATCACAAGCATCATCAGAATCATCATCGTCATCAGCATCACCACCATCATCGTCCTCATCGTCATCATCATCAGCAGCATCATCATCAGCATCATCATCGGCATCATCATCATGGTCATCATGGTCATCGTCATCGTCATCGGCATCGTCACGACTGCCATCATCATCGTCGCCAGTATCGTTGTCCTTTTCATCGTCATCGTCATCATCGGCCTGGCGAGTTTGTGTATGCTTGATTTGTGTTTTGCCCGCCCTGCTTCTCAGACGGGCGGAGCATACAAAATTTGCAATGGTGGGGAGGAGGAGGAGGAGGAGGAGGAGGAGGAGGAGGAGGAGGAGGAGGAGGAGGAGGAGGAGGAGGAGGAGGAGGAGAGGGAGGAGGAGGAGGAGGAGGAGGAGGAGCACCAGCAGCAGGTTCCTTCTCCTCCTCAACCCCTTCTCCTCCTCATCGTCATCCTTCCTTTTTCGTCCTCCTGATCATGCCCTCCTGCTCGTGGTCTGGCTTCTCCTCCTGCTGCTTCTCCCCGTACAGTAGGGACGTGAACTATGACTTGTGCTTGCCAGTGCATGCCCCGCGAGAATGTCTGCACGCCCGATGGATCCGCCGAGCCCTGGGGCACCCCACAGAAAACTCAGAGTCGACGGCGGATGTTCCCCATAGACGCCGTATCGTAAGACGGTGTGGTGTGTATGTGTCTACCGTGGAGAGTGGCATGGCACCGGTCGGTAACAACGTGATCGTATTATAGGTGTGCCAGTTGCGTTGTAGCTTCGCCTCGTCCTCGTCCTCCTCCTCCTCCCATTCCTCCTCCTCCTCCTCCTCCTCCTCCTCCTCCTCCTCCTCCTCCTCCTCCTGGTGACCAGGAGGCACCAGGAGGAGGTCTCGTACTCGTCCTCCTCCTGGTGACGTGGTGTCCTCCTCCGTCCTGTCGTCCTCCGCGACCAGGTCGCGCAGAAATGTAGAGGACGAAGTCTGGAGGAACGAGCAGGGAGCTGGGCCAGAAGGAAGCAAGTGCCTTGCAGCACGTTGTCGTAACGGAGCCCTCCTCCCCTCACCAGCTCCTCCCCTTCCGAATGTGCCCTTGCCCGTGCAGGCTGGTCAGCCTGCATGTGGGGTTAAAACTCGGTCTCACACCAGCAGGGCTCATAGAGTTCAGATGCATGCATGCGCAAGCAATCTTGTTGCAACTACCCACGGATATATCATAAAAAGACTCGTGGGAATGTGTGCGTTCTTGTTGATGAACAGCAGGACATCCAGGTAACAATCGCATACTTGATGATATCGATGCGCAACATGAGTGTTTGCGTGTGTGTGCAAAGCCTGACCGCGAAAGCTGTCGACACCTTAACCTCAAGGTCTATGTTGAACGTTGTGGCTAAGAGCTCTTGCATCGTTGCAACTGCTGTTCCTCCTTCTCCTTCACCTCCTGCATCCTCCTCGTCGTCTTCCATCTTCAGCCCACACTTTCCCATGTTGTCTCTTTTCCTTTTCCCCCTTCAGGAGGAGGAGGACGACGACGACGACGACGAAGCGGAGAAGGAGGAGGACGAGGAAGAGAAGGGCAGAAGAACCACGAAGATGGGACCAGACCACTCATGAGATGCGCTCTCGCCAAATTTTTTAAGGGAAGCCAGCCGTGGCGACGAAGGCGCTCCAGGAGGCCCAAAACGTCCAGAAGCCTCGTCGAATCTGTTCGCCGCGCCGCCGCCGCCGACGGCGACCCGTGGCGACGACGGCGACGCAGCTTCCAGAGGTCAGGAGGGGCCTTCGTTGGAGGGGTGGGCTCCTCTCGCGCTCTCCGAGGCGGGGGGGGGGGTATCACGATGCAGCGAGGAGGGACCGTGGCACCGGCCATGCTTCCAAGCTTGGCTGCTCAGTTGGCCCGATGCTCCCGTTTGGAAGCGCTGGGGGTCCGACGTGGCTCAGCATTTCAGGCGATCGCAAACATGGATCAAGGGGGCTTGGATTATTTAGCGACGAGCCCCGTTTCAGTGGGAAATCGCGGGTTCTCGCCGCCGAACGAGGTGGCCCCGGCCGCATTTTGGGGAGGGCACCTCCCCCGGTCCATGGGTTTGGCGACCGCGCGCCACATCCACGGATCGCGAATCCATGTGTGCGCGCCCGCGAGCCATGCTTCCGGCCAGCAAGTGGGCCCCCCTGGGCCTGCACGGCGCGACGACCTCTCTCTGGGATCCCAGCCAGTGCAGGCCCCCTGGCCGGCTCCCAAATCTGTGGGCAGAGCAGTGGCGCCCAAGGGCCCGAGCCCCACCCCACTGCCAGGCAGGTGCGAGGCGTCTCCTGGCTCGCCCATGGGCCCACCAAAGAGTCTTCCAAGAGCCTTTTCGTCGCTAGCGCGAAGAATATGATGGGAGCCTTTCTGGCTGAGACTGTCTTGTTTCAACGCATCGGGTTCGTGTTCTAAAAACACTGTTTTTGTTATTGGAGCATCTTTGGGGTTCTGAGAACATGTCGGGGTCGGCCTGTAGGAATGCCGGGACGGTCCGTCCCTGTTCGACGCAGGGCCCATTCAGATTCGATCGATCCCATACGGCGTCGAGTTCGCAGGGTTCGAGTCGATCCGACCTCGATGTCCCAGCGGTCCTCCGACGCGGCCCAGCGCTCGCGAGGCGCGGCTGTGCATCCTGGCGCAGCCGAGTCGGCCTCGGCCCCGTGTCGCCATCGCCGGATCCGACGCGCGCTCCGATCCGACCCGACTTCCCGATTCGGTGCCGACTGGTCTTGCCCCGCATCGACCGACAGTCATAACGGCGACGACGGAAGGCGGCGACGACGACGACGACGACGACGACGACGGAAGACGGAAGACGTTGACGGACGACGACGACGACGACGACGACGACGACGACGAAGACGCAGACGAAGACGAAGACCAAGACGACGACGACGGAAGACGAAGACCAAGACGACGACGACGGAAGACGATGACGGACGACGACGACGACGACGACGACGACGACGACGACGACGACGACGACGACGACGACGACGACGACGACGACGGCGGCGACGACGACGACGACGACGGAATCGCAGCACCACCCCACACCCACACGGGGAGGGGGGGGGCACTGGGCACCCCCCACCACCCCACGCCCAAAGGGGGGGAGGGGGGGGAGAAGCTGCACCACGCCGCGACCCATCGTGCTTGCGGGGGGGTGCCCGAAGGCCGCAGCAGGAGGGAGGGGCCCAGAGCCGTGGATCCCACAGCACGCATCTAGTGGCCCTCGGCCCGTCCCGCCACCGTGCCCTGGTTGTGAGTAGGTCCGAGGCCCGTGGGGTGCCCGTGGGGATCTCCCGGGAGGCCTCCTGGGAGGCCTCTGGCTCGGCTTCGGTCTTGGGGTGTCTCGGGGGCCTCCCGGGAGTCTCCAGGTGGTCCCTTGGGGCCTGCTTTGGGCTTCTTGGAGGCCTCGGGGAGGAAGTGTGGGGCCTCTTGGAGACCTGGCGGTCTCGGGGGCCATTCGTGGGCGAGGGAATCGAAATGTCGGTTCGTGTTCCCCCTCTGGGGCCTCTCTTGGGCCCTGTCTTGGGGCCTTCTTGGGCCGTCTTGGAGGCCGCTTGGGCCGGCTTGGGGACATCTTGGGCCGTCTGAGGGCGCTCTTGAGGGCCTCTTGGGTCGTCTTGGGCGATCTTGGGGGCCTCTTGGGCCGTCTTGGAGCGTCGAAAGCCAGAAAAGGCGAGAACAGCACAATCCCCCAGAACTTTCTCGGGAAATCGCTGATTTTGTTATCTCGGGGCCGTCTTGAGGGTTCTCGTGGAGCCATCTTGTGGCGTCATGGGGGCCTTTGGGGCCGTCTGTGGGCCATCTTGGTCGTTTTGTAGCGATCTTGGGCGTCTTGGAGGCTCCCTGGATCCTCTTGGGCTCTTCTTTGGGCCCTCTTGGCCCGTCTTCAGGCATTCTAGACACTGGCAAACCCATGCGGCTAACCCCAAGAGCGCCGAGGAGCTCCTAGAAGATTTGGAAGTTTAGGACCGTGGCCCTTTTTAGAATGTTAGCTGTGTTCAGCGCAGAGAACTCGAAGGGACCTGAGGACACTCCAAGTCGTTCCTCAGGGCACGATGGTTGCGCTGTGTGTAGTTGGTAATAATACCCCTTGTGCATACATTCATTCATTCATTTATACATACATACATACATACATACATACAGACAGACAGACAGACAGACAGACAGACAGACAGACAGGCATACACACACATACATACATACATCCATACATACATACATACATAGGTACATACATGCATGCATGCATACATACATACATACAAACATACATACCTACATGCATGCATACACACATTCATACATACATGCAGACGGACATGCATATATATATGTGTGTACATATATAGGTGTGCACACCTCGTGCTCGCACCTACATGCACACATAGTCAGACATGCATGCATGCATCTATATACATACGTGCATACATACATGCATGCACATATACACACATGTATGCAAACACACATGCGTAAACACATGCATACACATATGCATGTTTACAACCACGCATACATATATACAAGTCTATATACATACACGCATACATACGTGCATGCATACATACACGCATACCTACATGCGTACATGCATGCACACATACATACATGCACAAACATATACCCATACACATACATATATATATATGTTCGCGCATGCCTGCACACATACATGTATACACACATACCTATACACATACATACATACACATATGCATCTATACATGAATGCACTCAGGCATGCATGCAAGCACTCATGCATACCGACATTTAGACATGTATACAGATGTCCACATATACACCATACTTCCAAACGTACATACGCATATACATATGTCATACATACAAGCATGCATGCAGGTCTGCCTGCCTGTCTGCCTGCATGCATGCATACATACAGACATACAGATATGCATACAAGCATCCACAGATACATATGCTGTGTCGATGTGTGTTGCCGACGTTCCGTCGCCGCGCGTCGCCGACAGTGTCGACGGCGGCGACGGTGGCAGCGTCGTCGTCGTCGGCGGCGACGTCCTCGGCGCCGACACCGACGCCCTGGATCGGAGTAGGACACCAATGCGGGTCCCCGTTTGTGGCGGCCGCAAGTGGAAACCGCTCTGCCCCCCGCCCCCCAAAGGAACGGGGAAAGCCATCCGAGGAGGACAGGGGAGAGGGGAGGAAGAACACAGACCTCCGACGTCGTGAGTTTTACCTCAGCGTGTTTCTCCAGAGGTCTGGACCCTTTGCCCGAAACAGGTTGTGATACCCCAGGTAGTTTTTTTTTATCACAGTCACACTCACGCCCAGTCAGTCACTGCTCAAGCCTGTTTAGATTCGAAGTCCCTTGCGTCTAGACACTCACGACGGAAAGGTCCATGCAAATAGATGCACATATGGGGAGTTCCACGCAGGGAATCATTTTTCCCAGGTAGTTGTTATGGCCTCGGGACCCCGTACGGTGCCCAGGAGACCAAAAACGCACGAACATGACCCGTCATGATTGCTTCATGACGCGAGGAGACGGCAGCAGGAAGGAGGTGTATCTGTGTATATATATATATATATATATATACATATATATCTATATATATATATATATATAGATATAGATATACGATTGGGAACTCGCCGAGCGGAGCGACCCGCTGTCCGCTCGCAGGGCACAGCGTGTCGCTGGGGCCGCCGCCGCTGCGACACGTTACAGTGGAGGGCCATGCCAAGAAACACCCTGCTTGCCTCCAGGGTGACCTGGGTTCCTTGGGTTTCCATTCGTTTTGCGATGGACAGCGTGACGCTCCCACGCCAAAAAAATCCGTGGGCGCCCTGGGCTCTCAAGGTTGGGCTTCTTGTGGGAAGTTTCTTGTGGACAAGCCTCCACTGCAATCAACAGCTCCTCACCAGAAGCTGACGTCGTGGCCTCCCTCCGCGGGGCCAGCTTCCTTGTCCAGAGCAGGGCTTTGACGGCCCCGGGACACTGCGAGAACCCCCGGGAGGCCGAGAGTGATCAAAAAAACATCCCGTGGTGAGTGGACGGCGCTCACATCGCAGAGCGGCCTTCATTCGGAAAAAAACACGTTGCTCATTTCTAAGCATTCGAAAGTTATTTGATTTTTTGGGGGGCCAGCATCTTTTCAGTTCTAGTTGCTCTATCCAGAGCCTCTTCCTGGCCACTAGGGGGCCAGGAACAATTAGAAACGAGCACAATTAGAAATGAGCACGATTAGAAATGAACGACGTGTAGGATGGGCCCGGAATGTCCTGGAGAACTTCGGTCTGGATTTCGAGGTGATCTTCGTGCGGAATGTCTTTGGCCAGGAATGAAAACCAAAAGATCACGCGAAGTTCACTTTGTTTTTCACTCGCCGTGTCGGGGTTTTGCATTGACAGAAGTCCACGCAACAATCCGCTGCAGCACGCGACCAGAGCCCTCGACCCCGTCCTTGTAGCTGCATTTTTCGAGCCGGATCGATCTGTGATGGCCCGGGTGCCCGAACCAGGTCGGAGACGCCCCGTGGACAGAAATTGCAGCGGCGGGATCTCAAGCACAAGCTTCGGGCGTTGCCGAATGCAGGGGCGATAGCCAGAGGGGTGAAGAAAGGTGCACCTGTTCGTGCGCCTTCGGAGCCTGAAAGGGGCCCCTTGAGGACCACAAGGGGCACAAACGGCGCAAGCGTCTTCGCCCCCGCGCTTATGCCCTCCCCTACTGAGCCACGCCCACACGCTCCGCACCGTAACTCTAGCCAGGCGCCCCTGCATCGTACTCTCCAGGGTTGCGTTGAGGCCGCGGCCAGCCGCGTGGCTGGAGCACTTTGAGTATGCATCCGTTTTCCCTGGCGCGCTGTGTCCGCTTGGGAGAGGAGAAACGAAAAGCTCATCACCGCTTCTGTGCGACCCTGAGATCCGACGTTGCGAACAAATGCATCACCGCCAACAAAAATCACGAACGGACCCCATGGACCCCAGCTTTCTGCACCATTTCTCGAGCACCATGGCTCTGTGAGGGCCTCGCGGTGCCCGCAACGGGCTGAGAGCGCCCGCCGCGAAAGGAGCTGCAACGCCCAGAGCCCAGGAGACCCCCGTGGCGGCGGTGCCCGATGAGGTCGCGGTGGCGGCGGGCCCTCCCGGGAGGCTCGGCAGTCCCCCCAGTCTTCCGAGGAGTTCCCGCAGCCGTCTCCCCGAAGGCACCAAAAACACTTCTCGGAGGCCTTCCGAGGAAGGACATCTCCTCCTCATCCCCCCCCCCCCTCGTAGACCTGGGCGGCTGCCGGCTTAGGCGGCGGCGCGGGCTCTGGCTGGCCGAGGGAGGTGGCGCTGGCGGGGCGGGCGTGTGCGCGGTGGCGGGAGCGGGGGAGGGAGGGGGGCGGGTGGGAACAAAAACAAGACAACAAGGACAGAACATTCTCCCCCCCCCCAAACAAAAAAAAAAAAAAAAAAACTCGCCGCCGGCAGAGGTCGCGGTGGCGGCGGTGCACGTGGAGGAGGCCGAGGAGGAGCCGCAAGAGCCGGCGCCCGCGGGCGCCGCCGCCGAGCGGGCACCGGCGCGCCGCCCCGCGCGCCGCTCGCCGCCGCCGCCTGCCGCCGCCGCCGAGGGCCGAGCGCCGAGCGGGGGCAGCTGCGGGGGGCGGGGAGCCTTCGGGGCCCGAGGAGGGAAAAGGTGCCCATGCCGCTACCCTGCCCTCGCTCTCCCCGGTTAACGGGCGGGCGGCCATGGGTCAGGAGGGAAGAAACACACACAGACATAATGAATCGTCGATTCCCCCGAAAATATGGGGAAATATGGGAAGTGGTGGGAAGACAAAACCCAGAAAATATGGGAAAATGTGGGGAATCCTTTTATCTGTGTGGATTTATTCAATCGCTTCGCTCATTCCGCCGGCCCATGTTGCATGATCGCTACTGCTTCGCCGTGGGCCCGGGGCCATTGTGGCGCCGCCGAGGAGGAAGAAGATGAGGGTGGGGAAGGGGAGGGGAGGAGGAGGAGAGGATGAGAAGGAGATGAGGAGGATGAAGATAAGTAGGAGGAGGAGGAGGAGGAGGAGGAGGAGGAGGAGGAAGAGGAAGGGGCGGAGGAGGAAGCCTCTCGTTGGCATCTTGTGTTGCTCTTGGGGCCAAACAGGGTCGTCGTCAAGATGCTTCTCTGGGAGGCCTCTTGGGGTCTTTTCAGAAGCCGTTCGAGGGCGCCTGGGAGGCATTTCTGAAGTCTTCTGGGGGGCCTCCTGGGGGCCTCCTGGGACCTCTTGGGGGCCTCTTAGCGGCATCTTGGGGCCTCTTTGGGGCCTCTCGGGGCCTCCTGGGGCCCTCTTGGGGCGGAAGGCTCGAGGTTTTGGTTCGTGGTCCCCCTCTTGGGCCCCTCTTGGGGCCGTCTTGGGGCCGTCTTGGGCCGTCTTGGGCGCCTCTTGGGTCGTCTCGGGGCCCTCTTGGGCCCTCTTGGGGCCCTCGTGGAAGCCTCTTGGCCCGTCTTGGGATGCTCTTGGGGGCCTCCTGGGCCGTCTTGGAGCATCGGATGGCCGAAAAGGGGACAAGGCCCAAATTCTTTCAAAACCATCGTAAAATGTCTGATTTGGGCCTCTCAGGGCCCTCTTGTGAGGCCTCTTGGAGGCCGCTTGGAGGCCTCTTGGGCCGTCTTGAGGTCATCATCGGCGTCTTGGAGCGCTCTTTAGGCGTCTCGGGGGCCCTTTGGGCAGTCTTGGGGGCCTCTTGGGGCACTCTTGGCGCGCTCTGGGGGGCCTGAGAAGCCACACCCAGGAGGAAAACCATCTCTGAGTAGCAGTGGTCGGGCGGCGGTCGGGGTACTTTTCGCCAGGGGACCCCCAGGGGCCGCCCCGCGCGCGCGAACTAGAAGTATTGTTTAGCAGTTACCGGAGATCTTAGCACGCCTTTGGCCCGTTGGGCCGGCGAATTTGTGTGTCCTAGGGCCCCTTTCAATGGGAGGGTATAGCCCACACGGGGGGGTAAAAGGGAAAAGCAGCCCTGCTGGGGCGCGCTTCAGGGCCCCTGCTGGGCACCCAGTGGCTCCAAGAGGGGCCCGACAGGGCCCTCTTGAAGGCCCTCTGCTCCACCCCCCGTGTGGGTCACCTCCCAAGTGCCTCTATACTGGATGCACGGGGTAATCGCATTCGATTGCTCCGTGCATCCGATACACGGAGTAGTCGAGCTCGGTCACTCCGTGTACCCGAGGCAGATTCTAATTGGATTCCTATCGGAGCCTGTAAATTAGCCCGACATGTTCGGCCTCCTGGGAGGCCCTCGTCGCCACCGCTGGATTCGCCTCGAAGTTCTGGTCAGAGCGCAGCGCGGGAGAGGTCAAGGGAGTAGCGGTATTGGTACATTTTAGTTTCCCAAAGGGGGGGGGATGCCAGGCATGCTGTCGTAAAATCGGGGGGTGCTAACGCATCCCCCCCCAACGTTCCCCCCCAGCGTTGACATGGGATCTCATCGCGTCGAGGCTTGAAATTCGAGGTTCGAAGTCCGAGGTTTTCGGGCGGTGTCGTCAGTTCCCAGAGGTTTTCCAACCTCGGGCGGGCCTTCTCAGAAGGCTCGGAAAGCCTTCAGCCTTCTGGGAAGTGTTCGAAGCCTTCCCCGAAGACACCGAAAGCTTCCCAGAAGAACGGAGGGCTTCTGAGAAGCCCCGCCGCCGTCTGAGAAGGCCTGCTCCTTCTCACTTCCCCCCTCGCTCGGCGCCGATAGAAAGAGTCACGACGGAAGGCTTTCGAGGGCTTTCGGCCTCTGGGGGCTTTCGCCGGGCCTCGGGATCGTCAAAGAACGACTCGCAGAAGGAAAACGGAGAGGGTCGGGACATCCGGAGACTCAGCATTGCAAAACTCAAGGCATCGCATGTCTGGGATAGGCTCGAGGGCTCGAAGCTCGAGGTTTTCGAAAGTTTTCGCTGGTTGTCTGCGATTCTCCAGCCTCGGGGTGCTTTCCAGCAGCTGCGCCTCGCCGAGAGCATTCCGGGGGTGCCTGGATCATCCCGAATGGCCGCTGGAGAGCCGAGCCATGACCCGAAAAGACCCGATAACCAGTGTGCAGTGCAGATCTGCGGTCGGGGGCACGCTGGCCATGTGTCGCCGATTCCATGTCCACGTTTCCCCCAAGCCGGTCCCCCCTTCAGTAAGGGGGGGACAGGCTTTGGGGAGGGAACATGTTAAGGGAGGGAACGTTCAGGGAGGGAACGTTCGGGGCCCTGACGTTAATGTCGACGCTGGGAGGGAACGTGAATGTCGACGCTGGGAGGGAAGGTGAATGTCGACGCCGGGAGGGACCGTTAGGGGCCCTGACGTGAACCCTCCCAGCGTCGACACTGAAGCTCGAGGGTCGAAGTTTGCGGTCCTCGGGACGTTTTTCCTAGCTTCCCAAGAGAGAAGGTGTTCCGGCCTCGGGGTGCCTTTTGCCTGCAGCTGCGCCCCTCGCCGAAGGTGTTCTCCCGCGGTGCCCCAGTCGTCCCGAACGGCTCGGGTCGGGGACCCAAGCTTTCAGTCGGGCGTGTCCCTCTACAGGAGGAATATCCAAGAACAGTCAAAAATAGTCCTGGGACGATTGTTTGACGATTTGGCCATGTTTGAGCATTTGTTGACCATTTCTCACTTTTCGCCCAAAATCCGCCTGTAGGAGGACACGCCCGACCTAACCCGAGCTATGACCCAAAGGTCAGACTTCTTCGCGCCGCGAAGGAACCTTGCAGGGAGGGTTCTGTAAACTGTCGCCCTCTGGGGGGCCCTCGCAAGGCCCCGGACCGTCAACAGAACGACTCAGGGAGCCGCGCTGTGAAGAGAGCACGACGCAGGAAGGTTCACGGGCGTCACATGGGCATCCCTGGGCCTCCTGGGACGCCCTTGTCGCTACCGCTGGATTGCCCTCGACGTCCTGGCCAGAGCGCACCCCAGAAGGGGTCTGAGGGTGTTCGCCGTCGTCGCCGTCGATCTCCTTCCTCCTCCTCCTCCTCCTCCTCCTCCTCCTCCTCCTCCTCCTCCTCCTACTCCTCATGTTCATCATCGCCATGATCATCATCAGCATCAGCATCATCATCAGCAGCAGCATCATCATCCTCATCCTAATCCTCATCCTCATTCTTATCAGCATCATCAGCCTTATCCTCCTCCTCCTCCTCCTCCTCCTCCTTATCATAATCATCGTCGTCAGCATCAGCATCAGCATCAGCATCAGCATCAGCATCAGCAGCATCATCAACATCATCAGCAGCATCATAATCCTTCTCCTCCTCATCATCGTCGTCATCATCAGCATCAGCATCAGCAGCACCATCATCGTCATCATCAACATCAGCATCATCACCATGACTGGCATGACCATCATCACCAGCATCACCACCAACATCATGAGCATCATTATCATCACCAGTAGCATACTCATCAGCAGCACCATCACCATCGTCATCATCATCATCATCAGCAGCAGCAGCATCATCATTATCATTACCATCATCACCATCATCATCAGAAGCAGCATCATCATCATCATCAGCATCATCATCATCAGCATCATCATCATCATTATCATCGGCGACGTCGAACACCTTTGTTCAGGCGTCCCGTTCCGCGCAGGCTTCTTCCATATCCCTGTTGCTTCGGATGCGTTCCGCACGATGAAGCTAGGAGGCCGCAGGTCGGACCATCCGGCTGAGACCCAGCTTCGGGAGCACGTCGCTTCCTGCATTGTTGGTACAGCTTGCCGTGGCCATCCACGAGTGTACGGTCAGGAATTGTGGCACGGCGTGTCGCGCCGCCAGTTCTGGCCCACAGCGCTTCGGAACGACGCGCTGTCGACGTCCCAGTCCCCGAGCGTCAGCGTCCCTGGTGGGAAGCCTCCCGTCCCGCGCAGTGACACGCCATCGGCTCGCGGGGCACATCGTGTCGCCAGGGCCACCGCCGCGACACGGTGGGCAACAGTTCCTGGCCGCAGGCACCGACACGGGCGCGCTCTCAGGGAACGCGGATCCCCAGACATCCGCCGATCTGATGTTTTCGTTCCGCAGCCCCAAGGAGGTCCCGACCCCTTCCTTGGGGTTGCTTCGTCGTCCCGGAGCCGTTGTTGACGGTCCCTGGGCTGGGCAACGGGCCCAGGAGGCCGACGTATTCAAGGAAGTTCTCGTCTTCATTTTCTCTTCTCACTTCGCTCAATCATACTTAGCACTGTTCTCTCTCCATTCCTCACCCTGCCCCTGCTCCTGTTCGCGCGGTTACTCCCCTTGCTTCCGTCACGGTCGCCCTGCCCCGCCTCCTGATCATAAGCAGGGTGATTGCCACCCGCCATCCATACATCCCCCATCACCGCCGCCCTGTGTTGTCTCCCGCTTTACCTTTCTGGAGGCCGCAGGGGGCCTTTTATAAGCCTCCTGTTCGCAGAACTCCAAAGGCCTGGAAGTCGCACAGCGCAGGAGCACTCGCCGGCCCTCTCGGGCGATTGCCCGGCAGACGGCTTGGCCGCGGCCAAAGTGGAGGTGGCCTTCAGGCTCGGCTGCGGGAGTTCCTTGCTCAAGCAGGTCTTGCGGCAGCTGCACGGACGTGGGGACGGCATTGCGCCCGAAAGCTTTCGGGACGGCTCCCCGAAAGAGCGCCGCGCTGCAGCCTCGCGTGGTCGACTTGGAGCCCCGGCTGGAAAGCCGTCCAAACTGTCCAGGGAGCTGCGCAAGCACACCGTTGAACAGAGGGGCGCGCGTCGCGGCGTGAAGACTGTGGGGGAGTCCACGGACAAGAGCCACCTCAGCAGCCAAGAACCTTGGATACTAAAGTATACCCCCCTTCCCTCTGAGAGCTGATTTTTCCCAGGCCAAGGCCGTTGGCTGGGGGAAGGGGCGGCGAGACCGCACTTGCGATCCTTTTACGTTGAGTAGCAGCACTATCACGAACGCGTGACTGGGCTATGGGACTCGCGCAAATTCAGTTTTCCGCCTGCACGAACCCGTGGCAGGGCCATAGGAGTCTCACCGTAGCTACGAGTTGCAGGGACGAAAAGGTTATTATCCCCCCGAGCCCTGATCGTTTTTTTATCCCCACCCTGTGATTATCAGGGGTGTAGGGTTACTCTGGTCGTGGCCCGCGTTATCTACTCCCTGGGCGCGAATGTGCTGGCGTTCATAAGTGCCGCAAGTGGAGGAGATGTAGACCACCACCCCCAAGATCCCGACCAGAAAAATCTTCTGTTTTTTGTACAAGAAAGTATTGGTACATTGATTACGTTGGGGGGTTGTCGCTGACTGAAACGGGGCGTTCTGGGAACAGTGTTCGCTGTGGGCCTTTACCACCTACTGGAACCCCCTGGCGTAATCATGGGTTTGCAGGAATTTGGATTGCCCCCTTGGCTGGGATGTGGGGAGCGCTTCTGTGCTCTCCCGCGCAGTGGCGCCGACGTCGCATTTCGAGCACACCTATGGCGGCACCGTGGAGGCTGTAGCCCGCGAGCGGGGCAATTGCCACAAGTGCGGCGCGGCGGAAGAGAAGGGCGCCCGGCGCCCCCGAAGCCGCTTCCGAGTGGCAGCGTGGAGACGACGAGGGCCACAGCCAGAGGCCGGAGCGCCGAAGCGGCCCTTGTCGGTGGCCGCCCCAAAATTCATCACGCCGCGACACGCGTCTCCCTCCTCCTCCTCCTCCTCCTCCACCTCCTCCTCCACCTCCTCCTCCTCCTCCTCCTCCCCCGCCGCGACACGCGTCTCTCTCTCTCTCTCTCTCTCTCTCTGCGACGGTGCGCGCTTGCGCAGCTCCCTGGGCAGTTTCTGGGCGGCTGTCTAGCAGGGGGTCCAGGCCGACCCTCGCGAAGCTTCAGCGCGGCGTTTTCTTTGGGAAGCAGCCGTTCCGAATGTGATCGTTTTCTTATTCCTTGTTTTTGCCGATCGGCGCGGGCCCTGGGACCCCCCCTCACCCCCCCATGGAGTAAATCTTGGTTGTTTTCGGCGCCTGTTTCGAGCAGGTGGGGCCACTCCCCCCTAGGACGCACTGCTGCAAACAGTCGCATGAATTAGGCGTTCGGGGCCAGACCCCTCCCTTCCGCTCAATGCCGAAACGCCGAATAAGAAAACGCTCACAATGCGGTTCTGCACGGCTGTCTCCACGCGGCCGCGCAGCTTCCACACTCACTGCCTGCTTGAGCAAGGAATCCGCGCGGCCGGGCCTGAAGGCCACCTCCTCCGCTTTGGCCGCCGCGATGGCGGCCAAGCCATCTGCCGGGCCGGCGCCCGAGAGGGCGCTGCCAACCGCTTTCTGTGCTACGCGACCCTTGGGCTTGGGAGTTCTGCGGGCACGAGGCCTCTAGAGGCCCCCAGCGGCCTCCAGAAAAGCAAAGCGGGAGGCCAAGGACAGCGACTGGGGGTGGCCATGCATGGAGCAAGGACGGCATTCACGTTGATTATGATCCGGAGGAGGAGGAGCCTGGTGAGGGAAGGAGGGAGAATGACGGCGCGAGCAGGAGCAGGGGGAGGAGGAGAAGGAGTGGCGAAGGAGGAACGCCATGTTAATGTAAAGTAGCGTCACCATGATCTGCGACCGCGCTGCATCCACGGTGCTACCGGCCATTGATCTGCTTGATGTTTCCTAACACCCCGAAACATGATGATATGTATACCGTTACATCTTCCCCACAGAGGGGAGCAGGAGGCAGGGAGGCCCACAGTGAAATCACGCTCTGCTTCTCTCCAAAGGCCACGGTCATGTGCACGGCCACGGTTTCTGTTTGTTTCTCTCTCTCTCTCTCTTGTTTCTCTCTCTCTCTCTCTCTCTCTTTCTCTCTTTTCTCTCTCTCTCTCTCTCTCTCTCTTGTTTCTCTCTCTCTCTCTCTCTAACTATCTGTCTCTTTTTTCTCCCTCTCTCTCTAACCTGGGGGCGCCCTCCGCCTCCGAGATGGCCTCTTTTGCGGCAACCGGGCGCCTCTCCCGCCCGGTCCACTCGCGCGCGCGGGCCTGCTGCACGCCCAACTGGGACCGCCATGCCGCCCCAGTGTCAAAATTTGTCAACAGCCTCGCTCGCTCCGCCGGCCCACGCTGTATCGTCCTTACCGTTTGCTTGCGTGTTTTCGGGCATCGGGAGGGTGTTGTGCGGTGGCAGTGTTCCAAAATCGCGGCGTGAAGCTTGCGCGGGGGAGGAGCAGTCGCCTGGTCGACCGAGCGCAAGATTCAACGGAAGGCGTTTCCGCCACTGCTCCAGCATCAAAGCTGAAAGCACGAGCCAGCATGTTCGAAGGCTGTCGGAACGTCCTGGGGGACTCTTAGGGGGGTCTTTGATTGGCGTCAGGGGGGGTCCTCTAGGGGCGTCCCTGGCATTTCTTGGGGCATTCGGGCCACATTGCGGCTGGCTTGGGGCCGGTGTGAGTGAACTGCCGCTCGATGGTCCCCGCTCTTGGGCTTTGTTGGAGTTCTCTCGGAATCATCCTTGGACCTCCATGTGGGGTCTTTGGATACTAGAGGTGTTGTGTTCCTTCCTGCATGAGCCCAACATAGTCCGAGCTCGCCCCAGATGCGCTCCAACAGACTACGAGGAAGACCCCGCCAGCCTTTCTCCGCGCCAATCCTCCTTCACCTCCTCAACCCCCGATTCCTACAGCTCCTCCTCATCATCCTCCCCCTCCTCCTCCTCGTCCTCCTCCTCCTCCTCCTCATCATCATCCTCCTCGCATCCACCTCCTCTCCCTCCTCCTCCTTCTCATCCTTCTCCTTGTCCCCCTCCTCCTCCTCGCATCCTCCTCCTCCTAGAGCGTGGTGTCCTCCTCCTCCTCCTCCTCCTCCTCCTCCTCCTCCTCCTCCTCCTCCTCCTCCACTTCCTCCTCCTCAGCCAACTCGTCCTGGAGACCTTGCCGTGCACATCGTGCGCCTGCTGACAGCCGCACGAAAGTGCGGCAACAAGAGCAGCAACAACAATTGATTTAAAACAACGGTCTACCCCCGCGAGGATTGCTGCACCAACACCTCCTCGCGTCCTGGAGAAAACGAATGGAGTTGCTGGGCAACGTTGTCTTTCCGGGGGGGGGCTTAGTGGGCCTTCGGACCGTCCACAACAGTTCTAAATGAGGAGCCATTCCCGGAGAGGTAGTCGAAGCATCCCAGGGGCCACGTGGCGAAAAAACATACAACGCCGAGGGCATTGGGTATGGCGTTGTAAACCACATGCGCCCAAGGGGCAAGCGGGATGGTTTGCAAATTGACGTCAGCAGGGTCGTCCCCCAGTTTCTTCCCCTCCTCGCCTCCGTCCTCCTCCGCGTCCTCCACCCCCCTCTTCCTCCTCTCTTGCTGCCCCCTCCGCCTGCCTCCTCTCGTCTTTCTCCTCTTCCTCCTCCTCCTCCTCCTCCTCCTCCTCCTCCGCCCCCTCCTCCTCCTCCTCCTCCTCCTCCTCCTCCTCCTCCTCCCAGAACCTGTCTCCCTGGGGAGCGCCTCGCACTCGACGGGATGTTCACCATTACGTACTTCCTTCAGTGCGCTCATCTCGGCGGGGGCGCCGCCACCGTGCTGCTATCGGCGGCGCTCGCGGTGGCGATGGTCATGGTACAGTGCTGCCACCGGCGATTGTAGCGGACATGCGCGGTGTTTCGGACAGGCCTCCGCGTTGCTATTCTAGGGCCCAGGAGCAGGCCGCCAAGACCAGTGACAGTGCAGTCCTGGCGCTTTCAGTTTGCGCTGCTCGCGCGCGCACGTGGCGTGTGGTACCGTGCCAGCTCAGGAAAAAATGGGATTTATTACGCAGTGCAAGGAGAGCAAGGAAAACGACGACGAAGACGACGACGACGAAGACGACGACGACGACGACGACGACGACGACGACGACGACGACGACGACCAGCAAACCTCGCGTGGAATGTGTTCCGGCCGGAATCCCGAGGGGAATTCAGCCGTGGCGACGAGGGCGCAGAAGGAGGCCCTGAAAGGAGCGAGACGACAACAGAAGATGATCCTCCTCGACGACGACGACGACGACGACGACGACGACTACGACGACTACGACGACTACGACGACGACGACGACGACGACGACGACGACGACGACGACGACGACGACGACGACGACGGCGGCGGCGGCGGTGGCGGGGGAGGCGGCGGAGGCGGCGGTGGCGGCGGAAGCGGCGGCGCCGGCGCTCCGAAGGCAGCAGGCGCCTCCCCGACGGACGCCGCCGCCGCAGAGCCAGGCGCAGGGCCGCCTGGGGGGTGGCGTAGATGTTTTTCGCCCGGGTTGGTTTTCGCCTGGTGCGTTTCGCCCGGTTCGTTTCGCCCGGGTTTGCTTTTGCACGGTTGGTGTTCGCCTGGGTTGGCTTTCGCCCAGGTTGGTTGTCGCCCGGGTTGGCTTTCGCCCGGCTTGGTTTTCGCTGGGCCTGTCGGGCAATGATAGGCTATTAAGTCGGGCTTGTCCCTCTGCAGGAGAAATATGCAAAAATTAATTTAAAGATAGTCTGGGGACGATTTGTTGAGTATGTTTTGGCAATGTTTGATTTCATTTGGACTATCTTTATTTTTCGCCCAAAATCCGCCTGTGGGGGGACATGCCCGACCTAGAATGATAGGCTCAGCAGGGGAGCCATCGAGCTGGAATCGGCGATGCATCGCCGATAGATCGGCAATCGGCCCCCGATACCCAGGGATCCGACGCCCCAAGAAAAAATTGGAGGGAGCGGGCGGCTTTGGGCCATCTTCAGCCTCTGGGGGCCCTCGCCGGGCCACGGGAGCGCCAAAGAACGACTCAGGACGAAAACCCGGCCCCGGGGAAAGTCGGGTCGGACGAAAGGGGGGGATTGGGAAAGGGGGGGTTACGAAATTTGCTGCATGCAGCTGGTTTCGGCCTCACCGAGGGGCCCAGTCCTCGATACATAGCCGCCTCCGGCGCCAGAAAAATCAGCTACGTGAGCTGATTCTCAACCCCCCCCCTTTGCTATCCCCCCTTTTTGCCCGACCCGAGAAAGGGTCCAGACCTCCTGGGGCCCACGCGCGGGAAAAACTGGAGCATAGCCCGAGGTCTGGGTATGGCGAGTCCGCTCTCTCCTGGGCGGGGCGGGCCATGAGGCCCCTATATCGGCGATACATCGGCGATAGAGGGCCGATGCAATGCCCCCTGAGCCGATCCCAGTCCCGTCTGGTGGGCGCATTAGGTGCTCGGCTCCCCGGCGGCCGTTCGGGACGATAATGGCACCCCTCGAAGGATTGCAAAAAAACCTTCGGGTTTTTTTGCAATCCTTCCGGTTGTTTTGCAATCCTTTTTTGCAATCCTTCAATCGACCGCTCTCGGCGAGGCGCAGCCGTTGGAGAGCATCCCGGGGCCGGCAAACCGCGGGGAACCGACGGACAAGCCCGAGAGCCTCGAGCCCCGAGCCCGACACGCTCCCCCCGAGCATAGATCCCCCCGAAGTCGGCGATGCATCGGCGACGTATCGCCGAGGCATCGGGGATGGGGCCATGGACAATGGACACGACGGCGCGGCGGCCCTCCACTCCCCCCCATGGGGGGCGCGGGCGCGGGCGCGGCACGACCGCGGCGTTGCTGGGCCTCTTTGGGAGGGTGGCGTGGCGACGCGGGCGGCCCCGCGACGGGAACACTTGGATGATGTGTCGCTCCGCTTCGGATTCGAGGCTCGAGGTGTTCGGACGTTTCGGGGTTCGAGGTCTTCGGGCGTTTTCATCGCTTCTCGTCGGTCTTGCAGGCCCAGGGGTGCTCTCCAGCGGCTGCGCCTTGGCGAGAGCGTTCCGAGGGTGTCCCGATCGTCCCGAGCGGCCGTCCGGGGAGCCGAGGCATGCCCCGAAGACCAGGGGCCAACGATTGGGGAGGGCTCCTCCTCCTCCTCCTCCTCCTCCTCCTCCTCCTCCTGCCTCCTCCCCCTCCCTCCTCCTCCCCTTCCTCCTCCTTCTCTTCCACCTCCACCTCCTCCCTCTCCATCCCGCCACGGACGGCCACGGACGGCATGGGCGCGTTCTCCGATGGGTCGGATCGCGAAGCCGTGGGGGCAAGCCCGCGGGCTACCCCCCGGAGACCAGGGGCCAACGATGGGCAACGTACGTTACGGTCCAGGGCTTTTGGATCGCGTGCCGTGCCGCTGGTTCTGGCCCACCGCGCTTCGGCGCGACACGCTGTCCACGTCCTAGTCCCCAGGCATCAACGGTCCCGAGCCGTTCCCGGCCCCCCGCCCTGCGGAGCAGAGCGACGCGCGATCCACTCGCAAAACATAGCGTGAGCCCGGGGCCGCCGCAGCGACACGCTATCCAAAAATTCCTGACCGTAAGGGCGCTCAAAAACGTCGACCTTCGACGACAACGGCAACGACGACGACGACGACGACGACGACGACGACGACGAGGACGACGACGACGACGACGACGACGACGAAGACGACGAGGGCGAAATACGTACATACTTAGTGACGACGACGACGTGCCCAGGGAGGGTTGGGCCAACGCTCGTGCCACTTTTGCACCCGCCCCCCCCCCCAGCCCGCGCATACTGGCGCCCAGCACCTCGCCTTGCGCTCCGCCCCTCCTTGGCGTGCTCGCCGCTAGGCCGTTCACCACACACAAGTCGTTGAAAGTAGGTGTTTTCGGATTCCCAGAACCCAGTATACTTCAAGCGCCTTCCTATTTCAAACATCGATATGGTTTGGTTGTTGTCTGTTATTATTTGGGCGGGCCTGAACCCAATCTACTTGATCCGCCTTTTCTACTTCACGGTTTACCTACTTCTTCCGACCGACGTGTACCCGCTCTGCTTCACCTCTTGGTTTTTGCTCTGCCCCCCCCCCAGCACCAGGCTTGGAGGAGGGCCATGGAGGGCCTCGGGGCTTGCTGCGCTCGACGCTGCCCGCAGCTCGAAGCTCGAGGGAGGACGACAACAAGGAAGTCGTTTTGTTTAGGATCCGGCGATAGCCCAGGTTATCGAGCCCGCCCGCCCCCTGCCCCTCCTTTGCCTCCTCCTCCTCGTCCTCCTCCTCCTCCTCCGCCTCCCCCTCCTCCCCCCTCCTCCCCCTCCTCCCCTGCCTCCTCCTCCTCCTCTTCCTTCTCCTCCCCCTCCTCCTCCTCATCCCCCTCCTCCCCCTCCTCTTCCTCCTCCTCCTCCTCGTCCTCCTCGTCCTCCTCCTCCTCCTCGTCCATTTCCTCCTCCCCTTCCTCCCCCTTCTCCTCTTCCTCCCCCTCCACAAAAACTCAACATGAATACTACTCTCCCTCTTCCCCTGATGACGGTTTGAATGTGCTCGACCCCCCCCGCGTACTGTTTTTTTTCCACACAGGTTTCCCCGGGGGTGGGTTTTCGCTTGCATTTTGTTCCGAAATGCTGCTCTCGCTCAGGGGCCGGCCTCATTTTCGGGCCCCGCTCGTTCCGAATCGTGCTCCCGCTGCAGCGCTTTCCGTGCGCCCGGGCCGGCGCTCGGGCTGGGTCCGGGGCCGGTTCCGGCCGGCGCCGGAAAATCGAGTTCCGAGGCGGCGCCGAAAAAAGGCCATTCCAATACACATTTTTCTTTTGAAAGTGCTGAATTTTTGCTCCCGGCGCCCGGGAGGCCTCCCGGGCCGATTCCGACGCCCGGGCCGGCGCCCGACCTGGCGCCCGGGCCGGACGCCCGAGCCGGCGCCCGGGCCGGCGCCTGGGCCGGGTCCGGAACCGGTTCCGGCCGGCGCCGGAAAATCGAGTTCGGAAGCGGCGCCGAAAAAAGGCCATTCCAATACACATTTTTCTTTTGAAAATGCTGAATTTCTGCTTCTGGCGCCATGGAACTCCCAGGCCGATTCCGGCGTGCTTCCGCACGTTCCGAATCGTGCTCCTGCTGCAGCGCTGGCGTCATTCCCCGTGCCATGCCACGGCATGCAGCGCAATGCTCGGTTGATACTACGCCTCGCGGTGCTCTTCTACGCCATGCCATGCCGTGCTCTACAATGCATCGCGTACCCTTTCGGGATCATTGCCCTGCTCGACATCCGACTGTGCGAGTAGAGAGGGGATCTGCGCCATGGTAAGGGATGGGAGGGAGGGGTAGGATGTCAGATATGACGCGAGCGCACCTTGTCCTCCTCCCCCTCCTCCTCCTCTTCCTCGTCCTCCTCCTCCCCTCCTCCTCCTCCTCCTCCTCCTCTTCCTCCTCCTTCTCCTCCTCCTCCTCTTCCACCTCCTCCCCCTCCTCCCCCTCCTCCTCCGCCTGCTCCTCCTCCTCCTCCTCCTCCTCTTCCCCCTCCTCCCCCTCTTCCACAATTATTCAATATGAATACTACTCTCCCTTATCCCCTGATGACGGTTTGAATGTGCTCGACCCCCTCCCGCGTATTGTTTTTTTACACACAGGTGTCCCCAGAGCGGGGTTTTCGCTTGCATTTGTTTCCAAATGCTGCTCTCGCTGAGGCGCCGGCCTCATTTTCGGGCCCCGCTTGTTCCGAATCGTGCTCCCGCTGCAGCGCTGGCATCATTTCCGTGCTCCCGCTCGTTCCGAATCGTGTTCCCGCTGCAGCGCTGGCCTCATTTCCGCGCTTCCGCTCGTTTCGACTCGTGTTCCCGCTGCAGTGCTGGCGTCATTTCCCGTGCCATGCCATTGCATGCCATGCAATGCTCGGTTGATACTACGCCTCGCGGTGCTCTTCTACGCCATGCCATGCCGTGCTCTACAATGCATCGCGTACCCTTTCGGGATCATTGCCCTGCTCGACATCCGACTGTGCGAGTAGAGAGGGGATCTACGCCATGGTAAGGGATGGGAGGGAGGGGTAGGATGTCAGATATGACGCGAGTGCACCTAGCTTGTCTCCTCCTCCTCCTCCTCC
>CAUYUJ010005322.1:8192-55692 GCA_963575745.1 Prorocentrum cordatum
CCAAAGAACAAGGGCCAGGTGAGCGGCGGGGAGGAGGGCGTTGGGTGTTTTGGGTGAGAAATCGTCGATGGAAGGTGTTAAGAATAGAGGCTACCTTTGATGGAACGGACGGGGCCAGGTGGGGGGGCGGGAAGGGGGGCGATGGTCAGCTTTGGGTGACGAATCTTGGGGTGTGGGGCGTGGTGGGCCACAGCGGCTCGACGGGGTGGGGGTGCCGGGGCGCGAAGATGGATATCGCTCGCTGTTGGGCGAGAGATGTTGGGGGTGTGGCTAAGCGGGGCCGCTTTCCCGCACACGCCTCTGGGGTCGGCGGATTTCTTAATGTTTCAATGTAAATCCTCAGATTTGAATAGACGTTCTTGGTTTTTGTTCAAACTCTGAGACTATGAATTTCTTAACCCATGAGTTCTAAAGCTTTTCGCAGGGTGTAGGGGCGCCGGCAGTCGCAAGAGGAGCGGTCCAGAGCCGGGCCCGGCGGGGGCTCTGCCACGTCCGAGGATAGGGGAACGAAGAATGACATTAACAACCTCTCGGAGGTCCGCGCGGATTTCTCGGATCTGCGCTGGGGCCCCCTGGCGCCGCCCCTGGCGCGCTCCGCGCGCCAGGGAGGGGGGGTCCAGCGCCGATCCGAGAAATCCGCGCGGACCTTCGAGTTCTTTAGGTGGAAGTGTGACAAGCAGGAGAAGGAAGAGGGGCAGCCGCGGCAGCAGGAGGACCCGTAGCCGCGGGTTGGGCCCGGGGCGACCAGCACATTGACATGTCCGCAGTCCGCTGCCGCCGGCCCCTGTTTGAACGCGGTCACTGGCGCGCGCGCGGGCCGCGGAGGGCGCGCACGTGCAAGTTGCTCTGCGCTCTCACGAGCTCTGTGCGGCGACCCCGAGCAGGTTTCGTGCGGGAGGGAGGTGGGAGGAGCGGGGATCGGTGGAGGGGATGGTAGGGGGCCACATGCGAACCCTACCCCTACCCCCCACGACTTCAGAGGGGGAGGGTGGGGTTCACTTCGATCGGGAGCTCCCGAGCGAAGTGAACCCCACCCCCCCTTTGAAATCGTGGGGGGTAGGGGTAGGGTTCGCATGTGGCCCAGATGGGGAGGGGTGGAGGGAATACCTGTTGTGGTGCCCGGTCTGGCCGGATTCCGGCGGCGAGGGTCTGCCCAGCTGTGCCAGCCGCGTCTGGTGGTCCGCGAGCGACTGGTCGGCTGCAGGAGGAGACGAAGAGGGTAAAGAAGCTCTTAGAAAGGGTTGGATGTAATGCTAAGAAGAATGTGAAGAAGAAGGTGGATGACATGGACGGCACAGGAGCTGTGAAGGCCCTGCCGCGGTTTCGATCATGCTCATGATGTCTATCGGTGAACAGACCGCTACAAGCGCCGCACCCTCCCTGGTTGCAGATGCATTGGCACAGCCAGGCCAGAGGCGACGCGTTGACAAAACGGGCAACCGTGCACCTTCGCACAGTCCTTCGCATAGCGTGGCCTTTTCGCTGTTCACTCGACATTTTGTTTCGACACGGGGACCATCGATGACTCCATTACCTCTGCAGCGTGGGTGGGCAACAATTCGTAATGTGCGGTTCCCCTCCTCCCTCCGAGCTCCCCCAGGAGACTCCCGGGGCTGCGCAGAAGTTTCAACAGGGCTTCACGACGGTCCCAGGAGGTCCCCAGACTGCCCCAGGAAGTCTCCAACGCTAGGCCTCAAGAGACCGCAAGAATGCTCACAGAGGGCTTTCAAAATTGCCACATCAATCAAACCAAAAAGGAATCCCAACGTGCTTCCCGTGCTGGAACTTTCATTTGTTGCGAAAGTGCGGCTCCAAGATGGCCTCGAAGTCCCAACCGGTCCCAAAGAGAGTTGCATTACTTGTTGCCCAATGATGGCTCACGACTGCTGCGAATACCAAGCCTCAATGCGGCTTCAGACACCAACGCGTGGACTTCCAAGTCAAGGGCCCGATCATCTGGACGCGGCCCTTCTGACGTGCCACGCGCTTGGCCCTTAGGCAAATAGACATTGAGCGCGCGCGAAGCGCGCGCGCGATGGTTCTCGTATAAATGTATATATTTTACCTGCAACGTTTATTTCATGCAGCCCCCGAGGCAGGGGAAGAGGGGACGGATGGAAGGAAGGGGCAAGGTGGAGGGAGGAAGATGGGGCACGAGAGAGGGAGAAGCAGGAGGGGGATTAGAAGCCGAAGACACGTGGCATGACCAGACGGGCAGATCGGGCGGTTAGACCCTAACGGGCGGGTCGGGAAGGCAGGCCCAGGCGGCCAGGTCGAGCAGGCGGGTTGCTGAAGCGTGCGTCCTGCATGAATCGCGAGGAAGTCTCGAGCGATAGCGCGATTCACGAATAAATCGCTAGGGAATCCAAAGCGAGAGCGTGATTCTTGAGTGTCGAGGGCGCGGCGTTTGAATCCGTTGAAGGAAGTCCCACGCGAGAGCGCGATTTCTGTACAACTTGTGAGGACGTCCCGCGCGAGACGCGATGTGGGAATGCTTTGTGAGGAATTATCCGGCGAGAGCCGTTGTCGTCCGTCGGGAACTTTCTACGAATACTTCCCAGAGGAAACCTACAGGAAACCCCATGGGTTCGCCCCCATGGATTCACCATACTGTAGAGCCCCAGAAGGTCGCTTCGCTGGCGGCCACACTGGATCCGCAGGCAGGAACACGTTGGTGTACTTAGGGGTATCCTCGCAGATTTTGTGGCACATGGACATTCTGTACAAATTATAAAAGAAAGTCACAGAAGCGACGCGCGTTGCTCCCCCCCTCCGAGGGGAAACAACAGCAACCTGCCCAGGTGTGTGCGCTTGCCCCGTACTTCCCGGGCCTCGCCGGGACGGCCCCGGAGGGTGTCCTTGCGATGTTGTTGTTGTCGTTGTTGTTGTTGTTGCTGCTGCTGCTGTTCTTGTTGTTGTTGTTGACGCTGCTGTTGCTGTTGTGGTTGTGGTTATTGTTGTTGTTGCTGGTGTTGTTCTTGTTGTTGTTGCCGTCGATGACGGTGATGCTGATGTTGCTGCTGATGTCGCCGTTGGTGATTACGATGATGAGAGTGATGATGACGATGATGATGACGATGATGATGGTGATGATTATTTCGATGCTACTGATGATGGTGGTGATGATCGTGCCGATGATGATAAGGAGGAGAGGGAGGCTGCCGTTAATTCTGATGGTTGTGATTATGATGAGGTGTATTGGGGAGGATGGGGAGTGACCATGATGATGACGATGACGACGACGATGCTGCTGCTGATGATAATTACGATGATGATGCTGATGCTGATGGAGGAGGAGGAGGAGGTGGAGGAGGAGGAGGAGGAAGAGGAGGAGGAGGAGGAGGAGGAGGAGGAGGAGGAGGAGGGGAGGAGGAGGAGGAGTGGGCAGGAGGAGGTCAGGTGGAGGAGTCAGGAGGAGTGTGGTTGAGGAGGAGGAGGTCGAGGAGGAGGAGGAGGAGGAGGAGGAGGAGCTAGAGCATGAGCAGGAGCAGGAGCAGGAGGGGACAGGACGGCACGGCGCGCAGAGGACGGGAGCCGAGGGGGAAGGCACACGATGAGCAGGAGGGCCCCGCCCCCGCTGGGCGGGGCCACTGCGCCTGGCCCCCCTGGCGCGCCGGCCCCTGCCGGAGGATGCCGCGCCCTGCGGCGTCGGGGCGTCCGCCTCGGCGCCGGGCGGCGGCTGCGGCGGCCAGCGCAGCCAGGACCGGAGGAGGAGGAGGAGGGGGATGAGGGGAAGGATGGAGGATGAAGAAGGATGATGTAGGCGGGGGAGGGGGAGGGAGGAGGGGGAGGGGAGGGGGAGGGGAGGAGGAGGATGGAGGAGGAGGAGGAGGAGGAGGAGGAGGAGGAGGAGGAGGAGGAGGAGGAGGAGGAAGGAGGAGGAGGAGGAGAGGAGGAGGAGGAGGAGGAGGAGGGAGGGGGGAGGAGGATGGAGGAGGAGGAGGAGGAGGAGGAGGAGGAGGGAGGAGGAGGCGGAGGAGGAGGAGGAGAGAGAGGAGGAGGAGGAGGAGGAGGAGGAGGAGGAGGAGGATAGAGGAGGGAGAGGAGGAGGAGGAGAGGAGGAGGAAGGAGGAGGAGGAGGAGGCCGAGAGGAGGAGGAAGGGGAGGAGGAGGAGGAGGAGGAGGAGGAGGAGGAGGAGGAGGAGGAGGAGGAGGAGGAGGAGGAGGAGGGGAGGAGGATAAGAGGAGGAGGAGGAGGATAGGAGGAGGAGGAGAGGAGGAGGAGGAGGAGGAGGAGGAGGAGGAGGAGGAGGAGGAGGAGGAGGAGGAGGAGGAGGAGGAGGAGGAGGAGGAGGAGGAGGAGGAGGAGGGGGCGGCCCGCGCCGGCCAGAGCCCGGTCGAGCGGTTCGCGCGGGAGGCCCTTTTGTCTCGGGGGGTCGACCATCGGGCCGAACGCAAGGGGGGGATAGGGGAAGGGGGGGGTACGAAGTCTGCTGCATGATGCAGCTGGTTTCGGCCCCACCGAAGGGGCCCCTTCCTCGATGCATGGCCGCCTCCGGCGCCGGGAGGCGCCAGGAGAATCAGCCGCGTGAGCCGATTCTCACCCCCCCCCCTCTGCTAATCCCCCCCTCTTCGCCCGGCCCGAGGCCAGGGGGGGGGACGATGACCAGGGGGCGGGGGACGACCTCAGGGGGGCGGGGGATGACCAGGGTTAGGTTCGTGAATTGACTACAGGCGGTCCATAGGAAAACCTGCCGAAGTCTTCAAAACATCTTCGGCTGGAAACTCAAACTCCAAAAAATGTTAAAGAATCTTGAATGGGAAATTCAAAATCCAAATCAACCTGGGGCGGGTGGGCCTCGTGGCCAGAGTCGTGAGGTGTCCTCGGATGTCGTGCCCCCGCATGGCCCTTGTGGTCCCGCCGCGGGGCCGCACGCGTGCCTCGGGCCAGGCTTTCAGTCGGGCCTGTCCCCCTACAGGGGGATTTTCGACGAAGAACAAAATATTCCAAAAATAAGCAAAAAATAGTCCAACAATAGTATCTGGGGACTATTCTTCGAGTATTGTTAAACCTTTTTGGGACATTTTTTGGGGTATCTCTTATATCTTTCGTCGAAGCTCCTCCTGTAGGGGGGGCACGCCCGTCTTACGCCAGGATGCGTGGCGCCCCCGCTTGGCCGCCCGCTGCTTGGACGCCCCGACTGCCCCAGGCGGGGGCTCATCCACATGAGGAGGGGAAAAACACACACACAGACATTGTTAATCTTCGATTCCCTAGAAAATATGGGAAACTATGGGGAGTGGGGGGGAAGACAAAAACCCAGAACATATGGGAAACTATGGGGATTTGTTTTATTTGTGTTTTTTATTTGTGTGTCCTGGGGCCCCTTTACCACATTCGGGCCCTGGGGGCGGGGGGGCGGCCGATGATGTCCGTAAGTCGCGCGCGTCCCTCTACAGGGGGAGTATTCCAAGATAGTTAAAAAGAATAGCATGGGGACGATTTTTCGATCGGTTGTCTTAAAACTAGTTTGAGTATTTGTTTTTTACTACTTTCTATTTTTCCTCCGAGATCCGCCTGTAGGAGGACATGCCCGACCTAATGATGTCCATATCCACCGCCTGCGGAGGTCCCCGAAGATCATCGATCCCCCAGGCGGTGGTGATGGACAGAGCCCCGCGGTCGGCTGGCGCGAGGTCCACACGAGAGCGCGCCGCCCCCGCGGGGCGGGCGGCCGCCCCCGCGGGGGGGCGGGAAGGCGGGCCCCGCGACCCTGCGGCACGACAGCTGCTGAGCGACGGTGTTCGGCACCGGAGATCGTTCGAGGTGGGCCGGTCCTCTTGCCGAAACGGGTTCAGCGGCGCCGTAACGGGTAGTCGCTGACGGGTGCTTTGGGAAGTTGCCGAACGTTGCCATTCTGGGGCCTCTTTCTGGCATTGCGGCGTTGCCCACGTCGGGGACGGTTGGGTTCGCTGGGGCACTGGCCAAAGTGCCCGTCAGTGGAGTCCCCGTTAGAGGGGCGCTGATGGGTACGAGCAGAAATGGGCACGATGCCCATCAACCACTTTATCCCTGGACGCGCGTGGCCGTTGTGGCCTCGTTTTTGCTCGCCGGGAGTCGTGGGCGAGGGGTCCTGGGCGGGAGGTCCTGGGCGGGAGGTCCTGGGTGAGGAGTCATTGTGCTACGTACGAAAAAATGTGCACGATGCCCAACAGCGAATGTTGTCCAAAATCGACAGCGGTTGGGCAGGCGGCTTTCTGTTTCAAGTGGACACCGACCGCGACGACACTGACCGCGAATCCTGATCAAAGTGGACAGGAACAGCCGCCGCTCGTCGTCCCGATTCATTCCGTGCCAATTGTGATCGTACCGATTGTCGGGGGCGTCAAAAAGGAAGAGAGGGGTAGTGATTTGGCGTTTGTGGATGTCGTGCCTGGGGGCATCGTCTCTCGCGGATGCCATGGCCCCCGCTTCTGCTTTCCACACGTCCCCTGGCCCACCCCTCGTCCGCGCACATGCTCCGTGGCACGATGTTCTTAACTCAGGAGGGAAAACACACTCAGGCACAATTAATCGTCGGCCCCCCCAGAAAATATAGGACAATATGGAAAGTGGTGGGGGGGGAAACGGAAATCAAGACAATTCGCAAACATTGGGAATTCTGGGCCTTTGTGTGTATTCTATATAGATATATAGGTACATCTATACACGTATGTGTGTGTATCTCCTGGAGGCCAAGTCCTGCCTCGAGAGGCGTTCCAGCAGCTGCGCCTCCTTTCCGAGAGCGTCCCGCGGGGGCCCCGAGTCGTTCCGAACAGCCGCCAGGGACCAGAGTTCTGTCGGAGGCCCAGAGGTTGACATCAACACCAGTATCGGCGTTGTGCCTCCACCGAGGGAAGATGACCCCGATCTCGGTGATGGTCTCAATATTCGGCAGTACCACCAACACCAGAATGTAGGATCATCTCCCCCCGTTGAGGCAATCCTCTGAGTTGGTGCTGGTGCCCATCTTCAAGCCTTCAGTTCTGGCCCGAAGCCCGAGTGGCCCTTCGCGGGAGTGAGCGGCCTTCGACGCGCGGCTTTGCTGGGCACATGGGGGGGAGGGGGGGGCAGACCCAAGCACGCATGCCGGCACAGTGGAAAACCATGCCAATCGGGTCCGCCAGAGCGCCCGATCCTGCAGGATCCTGCACGGCCAGGTTCGCATGGACCCGGGTTTGGGTGCAGGATCCTGCAGGATCCCTCGCATTGACCCGGGTTTGGGTGCAGGATCTTGCACGGCCCGGCTGGCCCGGGTCTGCATGGACCCGGGTCGGCGGAGCCCCGAGCCGAGAAACACCCCCGCTTGTCTCCAGGGTGCCCTGGGTCTCTTGGGTTTCGATGGTTCTGCGGTGCGAAGCGTGGTGATCCCACGCCAAGAATCCGTGGACGTCCTGGGTCTCAGGGTCGGGTGTCTTGTGAGAGGGGCTTCCTGTGGACTGGCCTCTTGTGGGCTGGCCTCTTGTGGACTGGCCTCCACTGTACTGCATCGCAGGAAGCGATCGGCACACCGCGCACCAGAGGTCACTCCTGCCCAGGGCCACTCCTGAGGCGCAGCCGGCTGGGGTCGCTGGCATTCTCCAGAGGTGGCCTGGCCCCAGAGGGTGACTCCTAGGAAGCCGTGGGGGAGACGCGAAGCTCTGAGGTCTTGGGCGGCTCGTGGAAGCCGCCGAGGCCACCGAGAAGCTGTTGCAGGAGCCCTCAGGTTATCTTCGAGGGGGCCGATTCCGCGGAGACAATCGGCGCCCTGGAGGCCAGCACTGCACGCCAGGGCTTTCCGAGGTCCAGGGGGGGAGAACGAAGAACGGATAAAGCTCCGACCCACGGCTGCATCTTGTGCCCAGGTGCGCTAGTGTCCTGGTCTATCTGTCCCCCCGCTTGCTTGGCACGCCCGAAAGTGTACGGGAGAGAATGCGATGCCCAACAGGATTTGTTGTCCTTCAGAAAGCGGCCGTTGTCGGACAGGCGACTTCCTGCCCGAAATGGAGGGCGTTTCTTCCCCTGGCGATAACGCGCGTGACCAGGGGGGGAGGGGGGGAGTGGGGGAGGTGGGGGGAAGGGGGGGGAATAGTAAAGACTGGTTAATTGGCTAATTGCCACACGGCGCTGGCGCGAATTCTCCCGCGATCAGGGAGGGGGGGCGGGGCCAGTGACGGGCGCTGTTGCGAAGCACATCGATTCCTGGACACCGTCCGCGGCGACACCGACGGCGAGTCCTGCCCAAATTGCGCAGGAATTGCTTTCGGTCTTCGTCGTCATTCCTTCCCGTACCAATCCTGATCGCACCGATCTGGAGGAGGAGGAGGGGGCAGGAGGAGGAGGGGGGAGGAGGAGGAGAAGGAGGGGGGAGGAGGAGGGGGAGGAGGAGGAGGAGGAGGAGGAGGAGGAGGAGGGAGGAGGAGGAGGAGGAGGAGGAGGAGGAGGAGGAGGGAAGAGGAGGAGGAGGAGGCGGTGCTGAGAACCATTTGGGAGAGCCGCCTCTGGCCCTGCCCCCTCGATCTCGACCAGAAGACAAACAACACCACCCCACCTACGTCCCTCCATGTTGCGCTACGGTTGTGGAGGACGATCAATGGAGAGGAAGCATGCTGCCAAATAATTTCCAGGTGTCTAAGTAATGTTTCAAACATGCTTGCAACATTTTGAGAACATGTTGTACACATTTTAAACACATTTCAATAATAGGACTGTGAGAGTGTCCATTGTCATGGCATCCACAAGACAAGCCACACCACCCCAACCTACGACATCTCCTGGCAGACGCTGAGCCCCTGGGAGCCGCAGGCGGGGAGGCGTCGTTAGTTTTCTAGTCCACCTCCTCCCCACCGCCGCGCTGAGTGCCTGAGGGCCCGCCGCGCCTGCTCACCAGTGGGCCGTCCTTCGGACGTTCCGCGCGTGTCTGTCTGTCTGTACCTCCTCCCCGCCTCTGCTCAGGACGAGCACCCCGCGGCCTCGGAGGCGGAGTCCGCGGCCGCCTTCCAGGACGGACCCCCCCCGCGGCCTGCGCCCGCTTGGGGACCCCTCCTCCCTCTCCTTGCCTTGAGTTGGGCATGTCCGTCTACAGGAGGACAGCACACGACAGCACTCCGTGGAGCAATTTGGAACAAGCGTTCCTACGCCACACACAACACTGACCACAAGTTCCAGCCCGCCCGCACCGGCCTTTCAGGCCCCGCCTCCCCGGCGGACTCAGGCGCGCCTTGTCTTGCCTTTCCTTGCCTACAGGAGGAGTGTATGCGAAAATAGCCAAACGTAGTCTGGGGACACGGGGGCCTCTCGGAGTGGAAGGCTTCGATTTTCGGTTCGCGTTTCCCCCCGTGGACCCCTCTTGGGGCGGTCTCGGAGCCCTCTTGGGCCGTCTTGGGTGCCTTTTGGGCCGTCTCGAAGCGCTCTTGGGCCGTCCTGGGGCCTTCTTAGAGGCCTCTGGGACCGTCTTGGGGTGTTCTTGGGGGTCTCTTCGGCCGCCTTGGAGCGTCGGAACACAGAAAAGGCGAGAACGTCATCGTCTGTCAAACATCTAAGGGCAATCAATGACAGCTGCCTCTTGGGGCTCTCCTGAGAGACCTCCTGGAGACCTGTTCGGGGCGTCGTCGAGGCCTCTTGGGGCCATCCTGAAGTCACCCTGGGCGTCCTGGAACGCCTTCGCGCACGCGGAATGCGAGATTGCCGCGCCCGCATTCTATTCTTATATATATCGAGGAAGCTCTACGAGTTCCTTGCGGTAACCAAGGTTGACGGTTTACCGCCGGCTCCCAGTGTGAGACGGCGTTGGATTTCTTAATTCATGCTCTCTCGGCAGCTCGGGGCCTCCTGGCCCGTCTCCTGGGGCCCTCCTGGGCCCGAGGCAGTCGCGCGACGAGGTGCGGGGGGGCCCAGAGGGGGCACGCGGCCAGCCCTAAGGAGATCTGTACGCGCGGGGCCTTCAAGAGGCAAACATCGGCCCACTTCCCTCGTAAAACGTGCGTTTTCGGCCTACTCGCTGGCTTCGTCTTCCCAGTGCCCCAGACGCCCCCGCGGAGCCCCAGCACAGCCCAAGAGAGACCCAAGAGGGCCCCGGACGGCCCCAAAGGGTCGGCCTGTGGGGCTCACGGACCCCCCCAAGACGGCCCAAGTCGGGAGCCTTGAGACGGGGGTCAATGCAAACGGGGGTCAGCCAAGGCACCAGATCCTGCAGGATCCTGCGAAGCCCCCCTCTGGCTGGCCCGGGTGAGCGAGCCGCTCGTGGCCGCGAGGCGGCCGCGCAGACTGGCCGACCCGGGCTTGCGAAGACCTGCGTTGCAGTCTTTTTGTCCTGCACTGCAGTTTTTGGTGTGCTGCTGACCCGGGTCAGAAGTGACCCCCGACGGGGTCTGGGCCCCTCAAAGCCTCCTCAGAAGTGAGGGTTGAGGCTTACAGTCGACCCGCACCGTAGGGACGGGCAGCCTTCCCGAGGGTACCCTTGCATCCTTGCATCCTCGGTGCATCCCTGGCGACGTTCCTTGGCCGCGCCCCGCTGGAAAACTTCGAAATGGACTTCCGAGGGCCTTGCATCCTTATCGCGCAGCCTTTCTGTACGGGTTGACTGTAGAGGATCAGGCAAAGGACCTGAGGATACGCACACTTCGTGCCCGGCGGCACGGTGGCAGATAGAGGTGAGGATGTGGCAGCGGGTTCGGCCGACGCTCCTTCCGTCCGGGGCCCATGACTTCTGGGCCAGGACGGGTTCAGGGAAATTGTTGACGCTTCGCGACTCCCCACCAGCCCATCCAGAAACGATGCCCAGAGGAATTGCCTGGATCAGGGAAGTGGGCAGCACACAACAGAGGAAGCCATTATGAGACATCTTGGGATATCTGGAGCCATCTTGGAGGTCATCTTAGGCTCTCCCAGGCGCTCTTGGAGTCATCTTAATCAGTGCTCCCCCCAAGAGGCCAACATGTGGCTAAAACCTGAGTGACATCAATGATTTGGCATTCTCGCCGAGGCCTCTTGGAGCATCTTGTGTGCCTCTGGGGGGTCTCTTGGGGCCTCTTGGGGGTCTCTTGGGGGCCTCTTGGGGGCCTCATGGGGCCATCTCGGGGCCATCCTGGGACATCTTGGGACCTCCTGGGCGCTTCTTGGGGCCATCTTGGAGGAGATCGATCAAACATGAGGGGAGCATTAATTAGCGTCCCCCCCCAGGAGGCCAAAATGGAGCCAAACCCTTAGTCAAATCAATGATATTGGCTTCCTCGCCGAGGCCGTTTTGGCATTCTCGCCGAGGTCTCTTGGAGCATCTTGGGTGCCTCTGGGGTGCCTCTGGGGGGTCTCTTGGGGCCTCTTGGGGGCCTCCTGGGGGCCTCCTGGGGGCCTCTTGGGGGCCTCATGGGGCCATCTCGGGGCCATCCTGGGACATCTTGGGACCTCCTTGGTGCTTCTTGGGGCCATTTTGAAGGAGATCGATCAAACATGAGGGGAGCATTAATTAGCGTCCCCCCCCAGGAGGCCAACATGGGGCCAAACCTTAGTCAAATCAATGAGTTTGGCTTCCTCGCCGAGGCCGTTTTGGCATTCTCGCCGAGGCCTCTTGGAGCATCTTGTGTGCCCCTGGGGGGTCTCTTGGGGCCTCTTGGGGGTCTCTTGGGGGCCTCCTGGGGGCCTCTTGGGGGCCTCTTGGAGCCATCTCGGGGTCATCTTGGGACCTCTTTGGGCCTCCTGGGCGCTTCTTGGGGCCATCTTGAAGGAGATCAATCAACGAAGTGCGGAGCATTCACTAGCCTCCCCCCCCCAAGGGGCCAAAATGGGGCCACAACCTTAGTAGAATCAATGATTTTGGCTTCCTCACCGAGGCCGTTTTGGACGCTCTGACATCTCGCGGCCATGGGGAGGGGGTAGGGGGAGGGGTCAAGACCCCCCCCCGCCCGCAAGCCGTCTCGCTCACTCCCACCCGCCCTCCCAACACATACGTAGCACCCGAGTCTGGCCCGAGCCTCAGCATATTCAGCAGTCGTCTTTGGATGGGCAGCTGCTGGGGGCCAATCCGCCGCCGCCACCGCCGCCTCCGCCGCCGCCGCCGCCGCCGCCGCCGCAGCCGCTGCCGCTACCGCCACCGCCGCCGCCGCCACCGCCGCCACCGCCGCCGTCGCCGCCGCCGCCGCAGCCGCCGCAGCCGCCGCCGCCGCCGCCGCAGCCGCCGCCGCAGCCGCCGCCGCCTCCGCCAAGTGTACTCTGTATTGTTTTTTGACAGGGATGGTGTGGGGGGGCGCATCGGGTTGGCTGCGCATGTTCCGAATTTGGAGGCAGAGTGTGTGTTCGTTTTGTTTTTTACAAGGAATTGTGGGGGGGTGTCGTCATGGACCTGGGTTGGCGCCCAGTCGCCTGGGGGAGGGGGTGTGTATTAATAGGGAACAGTGATAAACCCTTCCCCGAAGGGGAAGAAGGAGGGGTGGAAGAGGAAACGCCCTAAACCACCGACTCACAGAGGGCTGGTGGGATTAGTGGCCGTGGCGGGCTTTTTGAGTTTTGTTTGCGCTGGCCATTTCCCCTGAACCTGCTGTTCGGCCCCAGCTATATTTTTTTGTGCAGGTTGGGGTTCGACTTATCCCTGTCCAGTCTATCCTTTTTTCGGGGCTGGCCGCTTTCTTTCTTGGCACCTTGCCTGCGTAATGGGCCCAGGAGGGTCACTGCCAACTTTTGGCAGCGCACTTTTGGTGTTACCCCCGCTGCCTGGTGAAGAAGAGCGCCTTCAGGCGGCCACAAAGAAGCGCGGCGCGGCAGACGAGCAAGGTAAACCAGGCGAGCCGACAGACGAAGGTGCCGCGGAGGAGGAGACGGCCGACGAAAAGGCCGCAGATGGGGACGACGAGGACAAGGAATGCGCGACTGAGTGCTTGCTATCTCTCTCTGTCTCTCTCTCTCTCCCTCCCTGCTCCTCCTGCTCCTGATCCTGTCTTCAGACCTTGTGAGTTATCCGTAAGGGCTTCGCCCCATGGCGCCGTCCCCCTGTCTCGGATAATGGGAGATGCAAAAGCTAAATCATGAGGTCTGGGCGCCGCCGTGAAGCAGTGTCGGGACCTGTTTGTTTTTCGACCCTGACCCCGCCGATCTGCATGAGGGGTGCCACCGAATTTCAGAAATGTGGCAACTCCCTTGTGTTTTTGGACCCGGGCCCCGCCGATTTGCGTGAGGGGTGCCACCGAATTTGAGAAATGTGACACATCCCCTGAGTTTTTGGATCCTGAACCCGCCGATCTGCGTCAAGGGTGCCACCGAATTTCAGACGTGTTGCACATCCCTTGTGTGTTTGGACCCTGACCCTGCCGATTTTCATGAGGGGTGCCACCGAATTGCAGAAATGTGGCAAATCCTATGTGTTTTTTGACCCTGACCCCGCCGATTCGCGTGAGCGGTGCCACTGAAGTTCAAACATGTGACAACTCCCTTGTGTTTTTGGACGCTGACCCTGCGGATCTGCGTGAGGGGTGTCAATTTTTACCCCCCCCAGAGATTCTGAGATCCCTCCCAGGGGGTGGCAGTTCCGCTGGGTCGGGCTCCCCTGCCCTCGCGCGTTCCTCAACAGGGAACAGTGAGCAGCAAGAAGCAGAACTGTAACAGTCAGGAGGGGAAAAAACACACAGACACAATTAATCGTCGATTCCGACGAAAATATCGGAAAATACAGGAAGTGTGGCGGAAAACAAGAACCTAGAAAATATAAGAAAATATGGGGGATCCTGTTATTTGTGCGTATTTGTTTGTGTGTCCCAGGGCCCCTTCAAACAGTGGAAACTGGAAGCTGCAACTGGTACAGGGAGCAGCACATTCCTGGCCTACAGCCTGGTGGCCCCGCAAGGAGGCCGGCGGATTGCCCTGACTCCTGACAGCAACCCTCGCCGGAACCCCCCATCCTACCAGCACAAAGCGGTACAGGGTCGACGCTTTTCCTTTTAGCGTGGACGTTCGGTCGTCGACCTTGCACGATCCGCGGCAGAGCTGAGGCTCGGCGCAAATTTCGGGAGAGAGCGAAGTATCGATGCCGCCTGATCGCCTCACATGTTTTGCCATCTGGAAGTTGAATTCCTGCCCAGGTGCGGCGACTCGCCATCTCCCACCTCGGACGGGGACCAGCGCGCGATCTATCTATCTATATATATATATATATGCAGATCTAGATATAGACATAATGGTGCTGCTCGCCCAGTCGTCGGAAGCGGGGCCGCGCCCGCAAGAGCGGAATGTCGCCCACGCATTCGGATCGTTCGGCCTGAAAGACGCGTGCGCGGCGCATGTTTTCGCCATCGCCAGCGCCGTCCGAAACTTGTCTGCGCGCGAAGGAGCTCAATGATGCTACAGTGCCGTTTTTCATACATGCTCCGCGTGCGGATCATGTATCAAAGATGCAGGGGGATTTCGTAATAGAAAGAACGATGAGTTCATGCATACATTTATTCATAAATTAATCATGTATTAACAATCGTACATGCAACAATCCTATGTATTAAAACCTGCCCTGTGCCGCCGCAGCAGCATTCTGCCTCCGCCCGTGCGCGGCCGCATGGCCTTCTTCTTGGCCATGCCACCGGAGACGGGGCCGCGCGCGCGCACGAGCGCCTCGCGCGGGAGCGCCGCGCGGCGGTCGCCCACATCCAGTTGTAAGTCGGGCCTGTCCCCCTAGAGGGGGATTTTCGACAAAAAATCAAAAATACCCTAACAATACCCCAAAAATGTCAAAGAATACTCAAAGAATAGTCCCCAGACTATTGTTGGGTTATTTTTTGATGTTTTTGGGGTAATTTTTATTTTTCCTCGAACATTCCCCTGTAGGGGGACAGGCCCGACTTACGTACAGTTCTGCCAGCAACTGGTTCTTGTCTCGGAGAGGGGTGGGTGTCACCGAGAGCGCGTTCCACGGCTCGCAAAGTGACTGCTCGCAAAAACGTCCGAACTTCGCACGCGTCTGCATCTGACATGCAGGGTGCCGCAGGTCCCCCTCTCGGCGGATCCAGGGCATCCGCGAGCAGGTTTTTTCTTTTGCGAGTGGCGGAGCGCGCTGGTCTAGGGCGGGCGAGGGCGGGGCGCGCTGGCTTGCCTCGGCCGGCTTGATCGACCTGCGCTCGCTCCGATTGTTGGAGGGTGACAGAGGGGGTCTGCAACAGGGGGTCTTCGATGGGGGCTGAATGGCCCATGTATGCTCAATGTATCGTTCATGTATGTGGTCGGGTACGATTGGCATCCAATGTTGGGGGTCACTGAGGGCCAGTCGTTCGTGCCCGCGCGTTGCCAGCGCGTTGCCCGCGCCCGACCCCCACGTTCACCCTCCAGGACTGCTCCTGCTCCGCCTGCTTGGTCGGAAGGCGAGGCGGGGGCAGCGAGAAGCGGGGGGAGGCCAGCAGCGCGGCGGCGTGGCGGCCCCGAGGTCCCCCGCCGCCGCCCAGAGAGGACGGGGGCCCTGGAAGCCACTCGCGCAGGTGTCGGTCGTGCGTGAGATCGAGGGAGGGAAAACCGTTTTCCCTTCTTCGATCTCACCCACGGCCGCGCTCGAAGAAGGGACAACCATTTTTCCTTCCTCGATGGCGTTCAACGCCATGAGCATGAGCTTTGGGCGCTCCGCGCGGATTCCTTGGATCCGCGCTGGGCGGAGCGCGCCAGGGAGGGGGGTCCAGCGCGGATCCAAGGAATCCGCGCGGAGCGCCAAACGCTTCTGTTTGTGTCGTTTGTGTTTCTTCAGCTGCTGCTGCTGCTGCTGCTGCTGCTGCTTCTCCTTCGTCTTCTTCTTCGTCTTCTTCTTCGTCTTCTTCTTCGTCGTCTTCTTCTTCTTTTAGGAGAGTGACATTTCGCCGGAGTGACCTCCGGTGCGGGCTCTCTGGGGTCCCCAGGTGGCTGAATGAGCTGTGGTAGCAGCGGCTTGTGAGCGCCTGGGCCTGGCCACCCCGCCATCCCCGTTTGAGCCGCGCACCAAATGGTTGCTCGTGCCCAGGGTCACCGCTTGCGCGTAGCCGGCCAGCGAGGTGTCCCTGGAATTGTGGAGGTCGATGAATGGAGAGGAAGCGTGCTGCCGAAGAATCTCCAGATGTCTAAAAGCTGTGTCAAACATGTTTTAGATATGCAGAAGACATGTTTGAAACATGTTCAGAACATGTTTTACACATTTTGAGTACATCTTTAATTCAATGATCGGATTGTTAGAGTGTCCACTGTCATGGCATCCACAACCCTAGAGCGTGCGCGCGATCATGTCGCGAACGCGCTTGCGAGCGGCGTCATGCGCCGCGGCTGGAATGATCCCCCAGCAGGCGGCGGCGCAGCCGCGCCTGTGCTTCCGCGCCTGGGCGGCCGCCGAAGTACCCCGCGAAGGGCACGAGGTCCCAGAGGGAGCAGCGCTGGTGCTTCGACGCTCCCGCCTGGCACCCGCGGAGTTGCCTTGCAGGGTCTCGGGGCCGAGTCCACCGATGAGATGTCGACGCTCGTGCGGCCCCCGGACACCGTGGTGGCAGACCACGTCCAGCTTTGCTCCGCCGTCAGCCTCCGTGTGCCACTCGGGGCTGATCCGCTTCGATGTGGCGTGGATCCCGATCTCCTCACGGATCCAGGCGGCGAGGCCGTCGCGGATGGCATCGCGGCGGAGTTTGGGTTTGCCAGCCGCGGGGTGCAGAACCGGCTGTGAGACCCGTAGGCGTCCAGGCTTGCCGCAGCGGCTGGTGTTGCAGCTCGCAAGGCCCAAGAGGGTGTTGCAGCACAGCTGGGGCGCCGTCGGGAACGGGAGGTGTGTTTGGCGGGCGTGCAGAGTTCGAAAGAGCGAGGTCGGCAAGGGAACTCCATCCGTTCGTGGTTTTCTGACCAGGCGCCTGCGGACGATCCACAAGCAGAGTGCCGCAACGGCCTGTGCCGTCAGGGTGACCAGCTCTCGAAGGTGCTCGCCTCGGCGGGCTTTGAAACCAGCCGCACCCGAGTCCGAAGCGAACCACCGCCGCCCCCCTCCCTTTTGGAAACGTTTATGTGGCCGAACTTTGTGCCATAACAAGTCTTGCAACGTGGTTGGGCTACCTGTTCCCCCCTCCGCTGTGGCACCCATTGGGGGCAAACTTGTGGGAGGAAGGGAGAGAGGAGGATGAGAGGGAGGATAATAGTAAAAAGGTTAATAATAGCAACTGCTAATACAAGTAATGATATTCGTACGAGTCACACCCATACTACGAACACTAATATTATTGTTATTAGCAATACTATTAGTAATAACGCTGAGACGAATAATCATACAGTACTACTACACAAAAGAAGAAGAGGAGGGAGGAGGATGATGATGAGGAGGAGGAGGAGGAATCCGTAGCCTGGCTCAAGGTGGTCAAGGGACCCGCACGACCCCCGACCAGAAGCCCTGGTCCAGGGTGAGGGCCATAATCTCATTTGCAAGATTTCGGCGCCCTCGCAGTCTTTCCGAAGAGACGCGCGATGGCAGGAGGCTGGCATGAGGCGTCTGTCTGGAAATGCCCGCACTGCGGGTGCGGAAAGACCCCTATCAGCGAGCACTGGTGCAAACATTGCGAGCGGCACTGGAAGTCTGGCAAGGCCAAGCAGCCCAAGGGCAAGGGCAGAGACCTGGGCACTCCTCCTGGTCTTGGTGGTCGTGCTGCTGTGCATGGCCCGCCACTTCAACCAGGCCTCGTCCAGGCATGTCCGGATCCTGTGCCAGAGCTCACGGTGCCAGAGTTGCAACAGCTGGTCCAGCTCGGCGAGAAGAGCAACAACGCCCAGATGGTCGAGTACTGTCAGCAGGTGCTGGCCATCAGAGATAAGCAGCACGTGCCGCCCCAGGTCAGGGCGGATCAGGCCCACAAGTGCACCAAGCAGCTGGAGACGGACCTGGGCACCGAGTCGGCCCAGTTTGAGAAGCTCCAGCAGCAGGTCATGGAGCAGGGGGCGAAGGTCGCCGCGCTCTTGGACCTGATCGAGACGCAGGAGGGCATCTACAAGGAGGCGATCAAGGAGCTGGACGCCGTCGTCGTGCCGCCCGTGCCTTCGGCCCCGCAGGCGCCGACCCTCCGCCTGGAGGCCATGCTTGAGGGCAAGCAGGAGTGGAGCCTCTCGTACGGTGAGGACCTCTTCGGCCTGGCGGAGTTCGTGGATGTCGAGGGGGCGGGCAAAGAGGAGGCGCGCAAGCGCGAGGCTCAGCTCAAGGAGCAGTTCCAGATCCTCGCGAAGGCGATGTTCGGATACCTCAAGCAGAAAGCGGAGCAGTATAAGAAGTTGCATGAGGAGGTCAAGACCAGATTGCAGTCGAAGCGGCGCCGCCAGGAGCCTGAGGCAACTGATGCTGCAGGATCGGCCCAGCCAGCGCAGCAGGGCGCGGGCGCGGCGGCGGCCGCGGGCAGCCCACAGCCGGCCACGGCTGAGCCGCCAGCGCAGTGGCGCCGCGGCTTCGGCGAGGGCGGCAGGCAAGGGCATGGCGAAGTCGTCGGAGGAGCTGCGCGAGCATGCGAGGCGCTCGGTGGGCAACCATCCGATCATTGGTGGCAAGGGCCCAGGTGCTGGCAAAGGAGGTGCGGCGGCACCAGCGTCAGGCACTTCGAGCGTTTAGCATGGGCGGAGTGGCGCAGGCCAAGAGCGCCGGTCGAAGCAGTTCCTCAGCTAATACGACGTGGGAGATCACCGCGATGAATACATCAGGTTGGTCAGGCGCGCTCGCGGCCCTGACTGATGATATGTTCAAGAGTTCGTCAGTTTTTTTGCATCCAGGAGTGCAGGGTCCCGAAGCCAAATGTTTCACAATCTGAGAAGTCAGCGGCCGACTAGGGTTGGAACTGCGTCTCAGTCTTGCTGACCAGACGGGCCTGGGGGGCGTCTCGGCAGGAGTTGCGGTAGGAGTTCGTCAGCACATAGGCGTCAGTGAGGCAGTGGGTGGAGCACGGCACCTTCACCATGCACGTTCAACGATTGTCTGCGTCAATGGTTGTGTGCGAGGAGGGTTTTGTAGGTGTTCGCTTTATCTTCGTGACGGAGAAGGGGTCCAAGGAGCTAAGGGCGAACAACTGCTAAACCAGCTGGGTGAGTTTCTCTTTATAGTTCTCAGAGGCCCTTTGTGATAGCTGCTGACTGGAACGACAGGCCCTCGGAGGTCCAGAAGATGCCCGTCTTGGGAAAACTTGGAGCCGTGGTAGTCAACTCGGGGAAGCCGACATGTCGAGTCGGCAAATTGTGGCGTGAACTTGACTACTTTGTCGTATCGCGCGATTTCGTCGGGGAAGTTGGCATGCGTCAGGCGAGAAGACTCCAGCAACAGGACACATTATCCAGTTTCACTTAGGCTAGGTACGACGGCACACCAGAGGACTCAGAAGGTGCTGAAGCTGCCAAAGTCTTTTCCGCTAGAGAAGCCCACAGGTCTGGGCCCAGTTCGAGGGCAAGTTTGGACGGCTGCGACGGCAGCCATCGTTTGCAGACCTATCTGTGCTCTATGGGGTGATGTGTGATTCCATGGAGCAGGAGTTGTGCGACGTGCTAGGCATCGAGGCTGCTGAGCGTGCTAAGTACTGCGGGAAGGGGTGCTAAGTTCCAGGTGGTCGAGAAGCCAGTTTTGCAGCAGCACGTTCCGGGGCCTTTTCCACGGTGCAGTCTGGAGACCAGGACGCCCAGGAGATGTCAGGTCTGGCTTGAGGAGCTGTCGTATCTTCATGGGAAGGGGCATTCTTGGGATTCAGCTTGAGTTCAGGATTTGGTTAGGAAGCTCGAGGCCCCCATAAAGGTGCCCAACAGTATTCCAGAATGGGTGAGTTTTAGGCAACGCTTTCAGCTGCACGCCACCGTCCCCCACGAGGAGCTGCAGGACGCACTGGCGGCCGTTCGGGCCATTGCAGATACTGAAGGGCCGAGCGCCAGGGCGAAGAAGTTTCAGCAGCGGAGGCAATGGGTGGATCAAAATCTCAGGCAAGGAGGAGGGGGGGGGTGTTTCGGTGGACGAAGGAACCTCTGGGATGGGTCCTCTTGGAAGAATGGAAGCACGTATGGCGTGAAGGTGAACCATTCAGGTTAAGAGCCCAGGGCCGGAACGTGCCGCTCGGGGGGCCCCCTCCAGCGCCCGCGGTTCCAGAGGTTCGAGAGGCCCTTCAGAAGTTCAAGAAGAACGCGGCGATCGGGATTGACGGCTGGAATCCAGGGAACTTGAAACAACTAAGTGATCAAGGTCTGGCTGTTTTTGCTGAGTTCTTATCGGCTGTGGAAGCGTATCTCATTATACCAGAGCAGTGTAACCTGGCGCTCGTTGCTTTGTTGAAGAAACCCGACGGTGGATACCGTCCGACCGGCATCTTGGCCACGTGCGTGCGGCTGCTCGGTCGCAGTCGGCACTCGGGGGTCAAGAAGTGGGAGCGCGAGCACCACCTCGACTGCGTGTTCGGCTCCAAAGGTAAGTCTCGTGAGCAGTCAGTGTGGAAGCAGGCGGTCCAAGCAGAGGCGGCAAATTCCATCGGTGCTTTCTCTGGTTCAGGGCTGATCGACCTTGAGAGGCGTACGAACACAAATTCCACGTGAAGTGCTGTGGGCCGCTTGCCAGAAGCACAAGTTGAGTCTTCGACGCGCGCGCCTGCTGATAATGGTGTACGGAGGGCCGAGGATGATTAAGATCCGTGAGGTGGTTTCGAGTATCATTACGATCGCGTGCTCGATTATAGCCGGCTGTTCGTTCGCTAGGGCGATGTTACGTGTTGTACTATATGATTCACTTGTGTACATGCAGAAGTATTGGCCATCGTTATCCTTATGTGTCATGGTAGACGATATAACGATGTCGGCGCTCGGTTCGGAGAAGTTCGTCAGATAATCCCTATCTAGAGCACTCCCAGCACACTGCAAGCGACTGCGCAAGATGGAGTGTCTAGGAAGAAGTGCCGGATCGTCGCGTCGTCCAGCAAAATGGCGCAGTATCTTGGCACCAACCTCAAGAGTTTGAATTTCAAGGTGTGCTCGAGTGTCAAGAACCTCGGGCACGACTTCAGCCAGCAGGTAAGGAACGGTAAGAGAATTCTGAAAGGCCGTGTGAACAACCTCCGCAAGAGGTCTCATCGGTTCCGAGCTCTCCGACACCACGAGCGAGGGCTATCGAGAGTGTTCCGAGCTGGAAGCTTAGCGTCGGCTTCGTATGGAGTCAGAGTGTGTGTCATGAATGATACAGATCTCTCTAACCTTCGAGCGGCGTCGGCTTTCGCCCTCTTCGGCAAGGCCAAGGGCAGGTCCAGGGCGGTGCAGTACCTGTTGCATGATCCGCCCGACCTCGACACAGCTTACCTGATAAACACCCTGGCCCTCGCGACGTGGCCCCAGGCTCTCCATGACGGTTGGGCTCCCCAGGGCGTCATGCAGGCCATGTTTGAGGCCAGTTTGTCCAAGATCAGTCTGGGGTGGGCTACCGTGTGTGGCCCTGGGGGAAGCTGTAGTATTGACTTTGTGTCGTCTTGGGTGGCAAATCAGGTCTTTCAAGCTTTGGGTGGATCCTCAAGGGCTTGTGGTAGACTTCGAAAAGGTTAGCATCAATACCCTCAAAGCGATCATTCACAGGGGCCTTGAGAGGCACCAGGAGCTGCAAGCGGCTAAACATATGGGCTGGAATTGGACCCCCTTCTTGGGCCCGATCAAGGCAGAGCTGCAGATCCTTCGGGCCAAAGGTCAATCTGTGTCGGCTGATCTTGTTTCAATGCACATGTCAGGCGGACTGTGGACGCAGTCAAAGATTTTCGAAGAACGGTATTCCTTGACGTCCGCCTGCAGGGTGTGCGGTCATCCTTCAGGCACGATATCTCACCGACTTTACGGATGCGACGGCTTAGAGGCATGGCGTCTTGATCAAGGATGTGATGAGGTCGTGTCGATTTGGCGTGAGTTTCCAGGGAACTGCTTAGTCGACTTTGGGGTCACAGACAGTATGAGAGACGCCATGCCTCCGCCCTTGCAAGAACACGAACGTCCTCAGCGCGGTCTCCTAGGCTGTGGTTACCTCGGGGAAGAGATCTTTATAGACGGATCGGGAGTCAACCCAGATGTGGAGTGGATGGCGAGGGCAGGATGGGCGGTCGTTTCTCTCAAGCATTGCAGCGAGCAAGTTTCAGCGGTGGCCTGCGGGCCAGTGCCGGGGCCCGTGCGGAGCGCGGGCTTGGCAGAGCACTACGCGTTCTACATGGCTTTGTGTCTCATGGGGCCCAGAGCGACTATAATCACGGACCACAGGAACCTCTTGATAGGTTTCCAGAAGGGCCCTGAGCAGATGTGCAGAGTTTCAGAACCTTATTGGGCAGTCTGGCGACTTATATTCTGGAAGTTGAATGACGTAGGTTCGGAAACTGTGAATCTTCAGTGAATGCCGTCGCACAAGATTAGGACGTGGCTCAGGAATCACGATTTCTCGGACTCCTGGTACCCTGGAAACTGGCAGGCTGATAAGTATGCGAGGTTGGGGGCTATAGAGCATCCTGTAGTTCCCCAGCTGGATCAAAGGATCCAGGCGGCCAACGACTTCGGTAGGCAATTCGCGAGGCTCCTGGCAGGCTCTCTGAAGCGTCTCAGTAGTGTAGGGTTTCCAGATGTAGATAAGGTCCCGACGGCTACAAAGGTCCCCGGGCAGATCCCGATGGTAGGCGAGGAACCCTTGAGTGTGCTAAAACTCACCACGGGAGATCGAGGCCACCTGCTGCACACAGCTGACGGCAGGTGGGGATGCAGAATTTGTGGAGTGAATGCTGCTCGTCGAAGTGCGATCATCCAGAATGAGTGTCCAGGCAAGCCGAGAGTGCTTGCGCGGACGCACGAGACTCATCGAATGTGCGTGATCGGTTCGGATTTATATTTTTGCATGCAGTGCGGGTGCCACGCCCTGAAGCAGGTCAAGGACTTGGCCGCGCGCTGCTTCCGCTCTGCTGGGACGGGGAAGGCTGGGGCTTTGAAGTGCGTGCGCCAGGGCATGGATCCCACATCCAAGAAGTTTGTGGGGCGCCCCTTCCCAGTCCATTAATTTTCCCCATCGGGCCAGTCTTTCACTGAGGGGTTGCGTCCGCAGAGGCTCCAGAGGCTCCAGAGGAGGAGGAGGAAGAGGAGCAGGAGGGGGAGGCCTCTTGGCGGCCTCTGAGAGCCTCTTGGTCTTGGGGGCTTCTCTGGTATCGAGGGCGTCTTGGGCAGTTGTGAGCCCATAAGGGGCCGTCTTGGGTACATATTTGTCCGTCTTTGAATCTGGTCGGGGCCATCTTGGTATCTCTTGGAACCATCTTGACCGTCTTGGAGGTACTATTGGGTCGTTTCGACCGTATTGGAGGGGACTTGTTGATGATGTGTGGTGTTGGTGGAAGAGGTTCCACTGTGGACGTTTTCGGATGTGTTTTAACGGTTAAAAGCCTGGCACGCCAGGCACCCATGTGACAAGCGCAGGGGGCGTCGGATCCACGACGCCTACGGCGAATCACCGCCGCCCCCTGCCTCTTTGGAAACGCCTTTGTGGCCGACAACTGGGCCAGAGATTGACCAAGTTATCGGGCCAGTTGTTCCCCGCGTCGGTTTGGAAAGACTTCGGGCAACGCGTGGGGGAGCAAGAAGAGTAGGATGAGGAACAATTGAGGAGGAGGAGGAGGAGGAGGACGAGGAGGAGGGGCAGGAGGAAGAGGAGGAGGAGGAGGAGGACGAGGAGGAGGAGGAGGAGGAGGAGGAGGAGGAGGAGGCCTCTTGGGCGCCTCGTGGGGCACTCTTGGGGCCTCCTGGGAGCTTCCCGGGGGCCTCTTGGAGGGTTTTTGGGGGCCTTTGGGGGCTTCTCGGGCGCCTCTTTGGCCGTCTTAGGGCGTCCCTGGCTTGTCTGACGCCGTCGGAAGCAGTCTTGGGGGCCTGTCTGGGTCGTCTTGGGGCCCTGTTGGAATGCTCCAGGACCGTCTTGGAGGCCATCTTGTCTTAAAAGCCTTTTGGGCCGTCTTGCGGGCCTCTTGGGGCCGTCTGGGGGTCCTCTTGGGCCGTTCTGGGGCCATCTTCGAGGCCTCTTGAGCGATCTTTGGGCGATCCTTGGGGGCTCGTGGGCCGTATCGGGCCGTCGGAAGGCCGACAAGAAACACACGTCAAAATTCTTCAACCACCTCGACACAATCAGTTATTTTGGCCTTTTCTGGCCTTCCTGGAGGCCCTCTTGGAGGCCTCTTGGGCCGTTTCGGGCTAGCTTCGAGCCAACTTCGGCCATCTTGGTGGGCTCCTGGCCCGTCTGACGCCGTCGAAGCCGTTTGGGGGGCCCCTCTTGGCCGACTTGGGGCCCTCTTGGGGTGCTCCAGGGCCGTCTTGGAGGCCATCTTGGGCGTCTTGGAGGCCTCTTGGGTCGTCTTTGTGCCCTCTTGGGACCCTGTTGGGGCCTTCTTGGGGGCCTCTTGGGCAGTCCCGAGGCCATCTTGGAGGCCTCCAGGGCGCTTTGGGGGCGATCTTGGGGGCCTCTTGGGCCGTCTTGGGTCGTCGGAAAGCCGAGAAGGAGCGAATGCCACAATCCTTCAAACACTTCAGGGAAATCAGGAGTTTGGCCTCTTCGGGCCCTCCTGGAGGACCTCTTGGAGGCCGTCTTGGGCCGTCTTGGAGGCCTCGGGGGGACCTCTTGGGCCGTCTTGGGCTGTCTTGGACTCTCTTGGGCCGTCTTGGAGGCCGTCTTGGACCATCTTGGGCGGACTTGGAGGCCATCTTGGAGGCCATCTTGGGCCAACGTGGCCATCATGAAGGCCATCTCGAGCCGTTTTGGATGAAACATTGCGCAATTGAGGTCCTTTCCGGGTGGCCGGCGGGGCGGGCCGAAGCCCCAGAGGGAGTTCTTTTGGAAAAAAAACCAAAACCCAAACCGGGAGGGTCTAGCACGCCAGGTACTCCTGCGATGAATAGGGGCGACGGATCGAAGACGCCTACGGCGAATCACAGCCGCCCCCTGCCTTTGTGGAAGCGCCTATGTGGCCGAAAGTTGAGGCCAGACCTGCCAAGCTATCGGACCATGTGTTCCAAGAATCGGTTTGGAAAGCCTTCGGGGAACACTTGGGCATCTTGAAGGTCATCTTGGCCGCCTGGAGGCCATTTTGACCCTTTCGGGCCTTCTTGGAGGACGTCTTGGAGGTCTCTTGGGCCGTCTTGGAGGCCATCTTTAGCGTCTTGGAGGCCTCTTCGATCCTCTTGGGGGCCTCTTGGGGCCGTTTTGGGCCTCTTGGGCGATCTTTGCGGGCACTTGGGCCGTCTCGGGCCGTCGGAAGGCTGACAGAAAGCAAATGCCACAACCCTTCAAAAATTCAATGGGAAATCAATGATTTAGGCCTTTTCGGGCCTTCCTGGAGGCCCTCTTGGAGGCCTCTTGGGCCGTCTTGGGCCATCTTAGTGCCATGTTCGGCCGTCTTGGTGGGCTCCTGGTCCGTCTGACGCCGTCGGAAGCCGTTTGGGGGGCCCCTCTGGGCCGACTTGGGGCCCTCTTGGAACGCTCCAGGGCCGTCTTGGAGGCCATCTTGGGCGTCTTAAAGCCTCTTGGGCCGTCTTGCGGGCCTCTTGGGGTTGTTTTGGGTTCCCTTGGGCCGTTCTGGGGCCATCTTTGAGGCCTCTTGAGCGATCCTTGGGCGATCTTTGGGGACTCTTGGGCCGTCTCGGGCCGTCGGAAGGCCGAAACGAAGCAACTGTCAACATCCTTTGAAAAGCTAAGGGGAATCCGTGTTTTTGGCCTTTTCTTGCCTTCCTGGAGGCCCTCTTGGAGGCCTCTTGGGCCGTCTTGGGCCAGCTTCGAGCCAACTTCGGCCATCTTGGTGGGCTCCTGGCCCGTCTGACGCCGTCGAAGCCGTTTGGGGGGCCCCTCTTGGCCGTCTTGGGGCCCTCTTGGGGTGCTCCAGGGCCGTCTTGGAGGCCATCTTGGGCGTCTTGGAGGCCTCTTGGGTCGTCTTTGTGCCCTCTTGGGGCCGTCTTGGGGGTCTCTTGGGCAGTCTTGATGCCATCTTGGATGCCTCCAGGGCGCTTTGGGGGCGCTTTGGGGGCCTCTTGGGCAGTCTTGGGTCGTCGGAAAGCCGAGAAGAAGCGAATGCGACAATCCATCAAAAACCTTGGGAGCATCAATGATTTAGGCCTCTTCGGGCCCTCCTGTAGGACCTCTTGGAGGCCTCCTGGGCAGTCTTGGATGCCTCGGGGGGGCCTCTTGGGCAGTCTTCGGTTGTCTTGGACTCTCTTGGGCCGTATTGCAGACAGTCTTGGTTGGAGGCCATCTTGGACTATCTTGGAGTCCATCTTGGGCCAACGTGGCCATCTTGGAGACCATCTTGGGCTATCTTGAGCGACACATTCCGAACATTGGGAGCCTTCTGGGTGGCCTGCGGGACGGGCCGACGCCCCAGTGGGAGTTCTCTTGGAAAAAAGAAGAAGAACCCAAACCGAAAGGGCCCAGCACGCCAGGCACCGCTGCGATGAATCGACAGGGGGCGGCGGATCGACGACGCCTACGGCGAATCACCGCCGCTCCCTGCCTTTGTGGAAGCGCCTATGTGGCCGAACGTTGAGGCCAGGCCTGCCAAGCTATCGGACCATGTGTTCCCAGAATCGGTTTGGAAAGCCTTCGGGGAACACGTGGGCATCTTGACGGTCATCTTGGCCGCCTGGAGGCCATTTTGACCCGTTCGGGCCTTCTTGGAAGACGTCTTGGAGGGCTTTTGGGCCGTCTTGGAGGCCATCTCGAGCGTCTTGGAGACCTCTTGGGTCGTCTTGGGGGCCTCTTGGGGCCGTGTCTTGGGCCTCTTGGGCGATCTTTGGGGGCACTTTGGCCGTCTCGGGTCGTCGGAAGGCAGGACAGCAGATGCCACAATCCTTCAAACACCCATGAGACATCAATGCTTTGGGCCTTTTCTGGCCTTCCTGGAGACCCTCTTGGAGGCCTCTTGGGCCGTCTTGGGCCATCTTAGGACCATGTTCAGCCGTCTTGGTGGGCTCCTGGTCCGTCTGACGCCGTCGGAAGCCGTTTGGGGGGCCCCTCTGGGCCGACTTGGGGCCCTGTTGGAACGCTCCAGGGCCGTCTTGGAGGCCATCTTGGGCGTCTGAAAGGCCTCCTGTGCCATCTTGGGGGCCTCCTGGGGCCGTCTTGGGGCCCTCTTGGGCCGTTCTTGGGCCATCTTGGAGGCCTCTTGGGCGATCTTTCGGCGATCTTTGGGGGCTTTTGGGCCGTCTTGGGCCGTCAGAAGGCCGACAAGAAGCAAATGCCAACATTCGTCAAACACCTTAGGACAATCCATGTTTTTGGCCTTGTCTTGCCTTCCTGGAGGCCCTCTTGGAGGCCTCTTGGGCCGTCTTGGGCCAGCTTCGAGCCAACTTCGGCCATGTTGGTGGGTTCCTGGCACGTCTGACGCCATCGGGAGCCGTCTTGGGGGCCTTTCTGTGCCGACTTGGGGCCCTCTTGGGGCGCTTCGGGGCAGTCTTGGAGGCCATCTTGGGCGTCTTGGAGGCCATCTTGGGCGTGTTGGAGGCGTCTTGGGCCGTCTTGGGGACCTCTTGGGGCCGTCTTGGAGGCCACTTGGGCCGTCATGGGGCCCTCTTGGGGGCCGTTTGGGCGATCTTGGGGCGACCTTGGGAGTTCATTTGGCCGTCTTGGGCCGTCGGACAGCCCAAAAGGCGCAAATGCCAACATCCTTCAAACACCTAAGGACAATCAAGGATTTGGGCCTCGTCGGGCGTTCCTGGAGGATCTCTTGGAGGCCTTTTGGGCCGTCTTGGAGGCCTCTTGCGGGCCTTTTGGGCCGTCTTAGACCATGTTGAGGCCATCTTGGGCCGTCTGGGAGGCATCTTGGGGCCATCTTACCCGTCTGGGAGGCCATCTTGGGCCGTGTTGGGGACGTCTTCGAGACCATCCTGGGCCATCTTGGCCGTCTTGGACGCCATCTTGGGGGGCCAACTAGAGGAAACAGAGGCACGACGGATGCGTTTTGAGCGCCTTTCCGGGTGGCTGGCGGGACGGGCCGAAGCCCCAGGGGGAGTTAGTTTGGAAAAAGAACCAACACCAAAACCGAGAGGATTCAGCACGCCAGGCACCCCTGTGATGAATCAACAGGGGGCGGCGGATATCATGGCTTTCGGCCCATCCCGCCACCGTGTCTGGGCTGCGGGTCGATAGTGCGAGTGGTACACGTCTGCGTGTTGCCGTTGCGTTGCCAACATGTTCGCTGTAGATGGTCGGGACTATTCTATCGAGTGCTTCCCGTTGCGGGATGGAACGTTCGTTTGTACACGCGCGGATGGAATTTCGGAATGAATCCAGTGTTTCTTGCACAATGTTTTTTTCTGAGAGTGTCTGGGGTAGCGTAGAGCCGTCCCGGACCGGGTTTTTTGGGATGCTGCAGACTTTTGAGCGCGGGCGTAGACCATCTTGGAGCAGTCTGGGGGACGACAAGAGCGGCAAGGATTTGTCGACCCTGGTACGCGGTGAGGGGGGGGGCTCGGCACTGGAATTCTTGCCATACAATTGGCACACATTCTAACAATCCACTGACGCGCGAGCGCGGTGTCGGACCACCGCCATGTTGGTTGCTCCCACTGCTCTGGTTACTTCGGCTTTCCTTTCATGTCGGCTATTCCCGATGCATTGGTACGTTTGGCATGCTACGTGCAATTGTTTTTTCCTTGCGCAACGAAGGTTTGACGGGCAAGCGATTATAGGTGGAGGGATGACTGAGAGCAGCGGGATGAACATGATGAAGATTGAAACCAACGAGGAATAATGAAAACGAGGGGAGGGGCATAGAGGAGGAACATTGTGAGGAGCTGGCAGTGAGAGAGGAAGGGAAAGGAAGGGCGGAGTGACGGACTCCGATTGTCGCGTGCGGTTAGCGGTGCCTTGCTGCAACCAATTGTGTTTCCGCCGAGGAGCCTGCAGCCGATGTCGGCGAGGACGAGGGCGACGACGAGGAAGAGGAGGAGGACGAAGAAGACTCGGATGAAGAAGAGGAGGGCGCCGAGTCCAGCGAGGTCGCAGCAGCAGTGGTTCTGCTTCCTGAGGAGCGCGTTTGTCGCAAGCCCAGGCGTCTGCAAGCCTAGATCTGCCTAAGATTCAGAGCTTTCTTCAGCTGCTGCCCCATGTAGGATTCGCATGAGGTGGTCCGATTGGAACAGTGAGCAAACCAGGGCTGGACCTAAACGGTGTTTTTGGCGATTTCGTGGGCCGTTTTCGTTTCGACTTCGTTTTGCGGTAAAAGCGGATTCGAGACAAACGCGAGGGACAACGAAACCGAAACGAGAACGAACAACACCGTTTAGGTTCAGCCCTGGAGCAAACCTTACTCTACAGTCAAAAACCCAAATAAGGACGCGCGACTTTACTCAGAGTACCCTTGGGTCCTTGCTCTGCCTTGCTCTTGCGTCCTTGAGGCTTTCGTCGTCCGCCGCCCCAAAAATCCCACCTTCGGCTTCCAAGGGTCTTGCGTCCTTGCCGCGCGTCCTTAGTAGGGTTTTCGACCGTAGCTTCATATTGGAGCTCGCGGCCACGATCGAGGTGAAGCAGAGGACCCCTTTCGGCACCCTGGCCTTCGCTGGCCCCGCTGCCGTGCCGGCGATGGTGAAGGCGCGCGAGGCTGAGCGGGGCTCCCCCCACCGGCAGGGGGCTGGGCGCGTCAGGTTCTTGGCATCGCTCGGACGTGTGGATTTTTGTCTCGGCGAGAACCATCGAGGACCATCCTGGACCATCGAGCAAAAAGCGAGGGAAAGCGAAAACAAAATGACAACGAAAAACACCGTTTAGGTTCAGCCCTGGAGCAAACCTTACTTTAGCTTTATTGGAGCTGGCGGCCACGATCGAGGTGAAGCAGAGGACCCCTGCCAGCGCACCCTGGCCTTCGCTGGCCCCGCGCGTGCCGGCGAGGGTGAAGGCGCGCGAGGCCGAGCGGGACTCCCCCCAGCGGCAGGGGGCTGGGCGCGGCGGGTTCTTGGCATCGCTCGGACGTGTGCATTGTGTCTCGGCGAGAACCATCGAGGACCATCCTGGACAATCGAGCAAAAAACAAAAACACGCACGACACCGAAGAATGCACGGGAAGTGGACGTTCGAGCGACGGCGCGTCGGGTTGCAACGCCCGTGCCCCGCGCACGTGTCCTTGGATTTCCCGCGCCCGTTTCGTGGTTGTCTCAAGTCGGGCCTGTCCCTCTACAGAAGGAATATTTCCAAAAGGAGTCAACACATCGTCAGGGGACGATGTTTTGACTCTTTTTGACTACTTTAGGGTGTTTTTTGACTTTTTTTATTTTTCGTCCCAAATCCCCCTGTAGGGGGGCAGGCCCGACTTGATGGTTGTCCCGCGTGTGCGTCCGGGGCTGCCCCGGTCGGTCCCGTGGATGTGCTGTGGCCGTCGGCCGTGTTCCGCGGTGGTGTCCCGTGGCCGTCCCGCGGCCGTCCCGTGCGGCTGCCTCGTGGTCGTGTCGCGCTGCTTCTGCAGTTAGTGCTGTGTTTGCCTCGTGTGCTGTGGGTTTACCTGTGCATGACAGGCCTAGAAGTTGACACCAACACCAATATCGGCGGTGTGCCTCCACCGAGGGAAGAGGATCCCGACCTCGGTGATGGTGGTAATATTCTGGTTGCCAAGGTGACCCACATATTACCACCAACACCGAAGTCTAGGATCATCTTCCCCCTGCAGAGGCAGCCCCATTGTGTTGGTGTTGGTGCCCATTTCCAGGCCTCCATGTGCATGCGTACGTACATGATATCACGGCAATCAGCCCATCCCGACACCGTGCGTTGTGTGTCGGAATTCTCAGGGATGCCTCCTGGAGTCTCTTCGGGGCGCTCTCGGGGGCCTCTTGGGGGCAGTCTTGGGAGCCTCCTTGAGAGCCTCTTGGGAGCCTCTTGGGGGCCTCTTGGGGGCCTCTGAGGGCCTCTTGGGGGCCTCTTGGGGGCCTCTTGGGTGCCTCTTGGGACCTCCTGGGTGCTCCTCGGGGCCGAGGGCTCGACATGTCCGCTCGGGCCTCCCATGTGGGCCCCCTCTTTGAACCGTCTTTGGGGCCTCTTGGGCCGTCTTGGGCGCCTCTTGGGCCGTCTTGGGGCCCTCTTCGGCCGTTTTGAGGCTCTCTTGGAGGCCTCTCGGGCCGTCTTGGGGCGATCTTGGGGGCTTCCCAGGGCCGCCCTGGAGCGTCGGGAAGCCGAGTAGGCGGGAACGTCACAAATCTTCAACAGCCTGAAGAAAATACATGATTTGTGCCTCTTGAGTCCCCCATTGGGAGGCCTCTTGGAGGCCTAATGGGGCGTCTTGGAGGCCTCTTGGACCGTCTGGGGGCCATTTTGAGCGTCTTGGAGCGATCGTTAGACGACTTGGGGTCCTCTTGGACCGTCGTGAGCGCCCTCTTGGCTCGTCTTGGGGCACTCTTGGGCCATCAACGGTCACGCGACAAGACCGAGGCAGACGCGGGAGTGCCCATAATGTTTGTGAATTTGGGTTTCTGGCCCCTCAAAGACGTCCCAGGAATGCTTAATGAATTAGGCAAGGGACCCGAGGACACGCCCACTCCGTGTCCAGCGGTACGGTGGCGGATATACACATATGTATATACGCATTTTATGTGCAGGCGTATACATGTCTGCCTGTCTGTCTGTCTGTCTGTCTGTCTGTCTGTCTGTTTGTCTGTCTGTCTGTGTAAATGTATGCATGCACGTATGTATGCATGTATGCATGCATGCATGCATGCATGAACGCATCCATACATACATGCATGCATGTGGGTGCATGTATGTATGTCTGTCTGTCTGTCTGTATGTATGTATGCATGCACGCATGTATGTATGTATGCGTGTATGTATGTATACATGTATGTATACATCTGTGTGTATATATACGTATGTATGTATGAATGTGTGTATGTATGCATGCATGTATGTAGGTATAGATGTATGACTATATGAATGTATATGTATATGCATGTATGCATGTATGTATGCATGTATGCATGTGTGTGTATGTATGCATGTATGTATGTAATGTAATGTAATGTAATGTAATGCATTGTAATGTATTGTAATGTAGTGTAATGCATTGTAATGTAATGTGATGTAATGTAAATGTAACTGTAATTGTAACTGTAACTGTAAAGGTAGCTGTAAATGTAAATGCATGTATGTATGCATGTGTGTATGTATGTATGTATGTATGTAGGTAGGTATGTGTGTATGTGTGTATGTATGTATGTATGTATGTATGTATGTATGTATACAAACATATATATATATGTATGTATGCATGCATGCATGTTTGCGTGTATGCATGTGTGTATGTATGGATGTATGTACTGTGCTGTACGGCACTGTATGGTATTGCATTACAGTGTAATGCATTGTATTGTATGTATGTATATGTATGTATGTATGTATGTTTGTTTGTATGTCTGTCTGTCTGTCTGTTGTATGTACGTATGTATGCATGCATGTATGTATGCATGTATGTATGTATGTTTGTATGTATGTATGTATGTATGTAGGTTTACGCAGCTGTATATATATATATATATATATGTATATACACACTATGTGTATATGTACACGCAGCGGTGTATATATATATATATATGTATTTATATATTTGTATATATATGTATATGATGTGCGTGTGCATGTGTACAGGGAGTCCCCTTGGGTCTCTTGGGGGGCATGTTTCTCGTGGGCCTCTCGGATGCCTCTTGGACGCCTCCTTGGGCCTCTTGGGGGCCTTTTGGGCCGTCTCAGGGCTCTCGAAGGAGCCTGTTGGGGCCTTCCTTGTGCCATCTTGTTGTGTCCTGGAGGCCTCTTGGGCCGAAATGCTCAGAATACGCAACATCTTGTTTAGCCAGAGGGAACTGACATTTTTGTTTTTGCGATCTGGGTATCCTGGACGGACGTCGTACCTTCTTTTTGGTGTCGTTGTATCTCCTTGGGTCTCCCTTGGTGCCTCTTCGGGCCGTCTTGGAGGCTGTTGGGTGTCTTTGGGGGCAATGTGGAATTGTCTTGGCGGCCTTGGTGGCCGTCCTTGGTCGTATTGGAAGGTTTCGAGCGTCGTGGGGAGCCCCGAGGAGGCGTCGGGGCGCGGGAGAGGGAGGATGCATGCAGCATTGCGTGAGGAGAAGCGGGCGCCCTTAGACCTTATTCTACTCTGGGTGCCAGGGAGCACGGTGGTAGTGCTTGTCATTGGGTGTGACAGACGAATCCTTCCGAGGAGGAGGAGGAAGAGGAGGAGGAGGAGGAGGAATTGAGTAAGCCCAGCATGCGCCAACGATGTTGCAATGCCCCCTCCCGCCCCGAGTCCCGCCCTCAAGATTACATCCCGGTCTTCCTTTTCACTTGCAGAAATGCCCCCTCGAACTTCGAACTACCAGCGCAGTATCTGCCTGCTGTTCAGGCGAGAGCTCCTTTTCGAGAACGAGTTGCGTTGCAACCTTTCTCGCGGCTTATGAGGAATGCGAGCGTGTATGACTATAGTGTTCAACGTGAATCGAAAACGGACCGCCCCCCCAGATGTGAACATGTTGAATCAGTTTGCAGTTACAGTCAACCCGCATACTAAGGACGGGGAACCCCTCAAGGGTACCCTTGCATCGTTGCCTCCCCGGTCCATCCTTGGCCACTTTCGTTGGCCCCGCCCCGCTCGAAAAGCTTTGAAATGGGCGTCCAAGGCCCTTGCATCCTCATCGCGTATCCCTAGAGACGGGCCGATTGCATGACAGCGAACTTCGAGGAAGTATCGGGCGATATCCTTGGTTTGACGCTGGGCCGCCCTCCACCCGCGCGGCTGTTGCAGATGCCCAGACCTCTGTGGTCGTTTGGATTCTGGGAGGCCTCGAGCGGCAGCCCCGATGCGAAGTCGAAGACCTCCTTTGTCAGCGACGCGAGCGCGCAGCGCTCAGGCGAAAGAGCCCGATTTTGAACACGAGCCGCCCTCCGTCCCTGCTATACCGTGTCAAGGTTTCCAGGCGAATGCGCGCGGCGCTCACGCGAGAGCCCGAGTTTGGACAGCAGCCGCTCCCATCCGCGCTGCCTCTTCGAGCTTGTGAGAGTAGAATATGCGCGGCAAGGGGGAGTGATCTACACTGACACGGGAAACGTGATGACCATGCGGACGTTGAGGGCGATCATAATAGGCAGAGTGGAGAGGCGAGGAGGTTGCAGAGAGGGCTAGGGGAAGGGATAATACGTACGTGCGCCTGGACACATCATGAGCAGGAGGGGCGGGGTTGTATGGAGGGACGGAAGGGGAAGGAAGCGACGTGATGAAGTCAGGGTGTCATTATGGAGGGATGAAGCATGATAGGGAGGGCACGCAAGAGTGCATGAAGCACGGCGAGAGGGAATCATTGAGCAGGGGGGGAGGGAGGGAGGGAGGGAGGGAGGGAGTGGGGGAAGGAGTGATGGAGGGAGGGAAGCAAGGTGGCAATGATCATGATGACAGCGATCATGCTGGTGATGATACGGCTGACTATCACGATGACGATGATGCTGATAATGATGATGCGGACGAGGATAATGGTACTGATCACGATGACGATGGTTGTGATGATTCCGCTCGTGATGATGAGGAGGACAACTGCAGGGTGCGATTTGGTGTGCGGAGCGAGGCGCCTGCGAAACTCAGGGCTCCCAGCTTCCGCCGAGCAGCTCGACGGGCAGCGCGGGGGGCTGGCAGAAGTTCCAGCGCCGCCGCCAGAGGGGCGACGCCGCAAGGGAGGCTCCCGACGAGGCCCACGCGCCGGACGGAGGGAGGAGTGCGAGGCGGGGAAGTGGAGTCTCGATTTTGAGCTAGGACCCTTGCGCTTTCAGGCTTCGGGGCCCGTTTAAGGACTGCGCGTTTCGCCTCTTGTGAGCGGGCGTGGCTACAGATTGCGAAGCGTGAGGCTATGCTTGACGTGAGCATGCAGATGTGAGAGAGGATAAAGGCAGACAAGTTGTGCCCCCCCCTTCCGTGGGGAGCGCGACGGGTTGGAGGGAGTGAGGAGGGTGGAACGAGGACAGGGAGGGAGGAGGAGGAGGAGGAGGAGGAGAAATCGGGTTTTGAGGTCAACTCCCATGCAGCCCGACGTTATAGCAGACTGGTGGTGAGCCAGCTTGCCCCGAACTCCACATGAACTGCACAACTTAACAACTGCAGCACCATGGGAGTTCAGACACGACAGAAGTGTCGAAGTCGACGGGAACTCCGCGCTTCTTCGCGCTGGGGTGGAGCCCCCGCTTCCGCTTCGACCATGGCTTGCTGTGCGAGGCCACCTGCTGTGTAGGGTTCACACTCCTTACCGCTGATGGCCAGATGCCCCCCCAGTCCTTAGACACCCACACCTGTGGAAGACAAGAGCGGAAGAGCCATCCGGACAGTCAAGGACGACATGCCGATGTCCGAGGACCCCGAGGGCCGCAGGCTGGAGACGTGAGACAGTCGAGCACGACCTGCCTTTTTGGCCCGACCGCGGCGTGCCCTCTCCTGCCCGTCGAACGCTGCGAGCAGTGGCAGAAGCTTCCCGCCGGGGCACAGCTCCGCTGGTGTGGGATGCGCGCCTCCTTCTCAGCAAGTGGCTCAGCTTCTTCAAGCAGAGCAGGTCTGGTGTCATGCTTGCGCCACGGGGACACAAGCTTAGCCCCCGGCCGCCCCACAGCCTGAGAGACTCGCAGCTCACGGTCAAGACCCTCGGACTCCAACGGAGAAGGATCGGGATGCAAGGCTGCCGCCGCCTTCGCGGAGCTGTCCGCCCAGCCGTCACCCTGCCTGAGGTGCCTGTGCCACTCGTCCGTGGCTAGTGCCACGTCCTGCTGGGCATTGATCTTGAAAGCATTGACTTCCGACCAAACTGCTCACGCACAACCTGTGCGATACCAGAGTGCATACGCCTCGCCGAAGCCTGTTCGCTCCACGAGCAGGGCGGCAAAACCAACGCAGCCAAGAGGAGGAGGTGGAGGAGGAGTGGACAGTAAGAGGTGGAGGGAGGAGGAGGAGAAGGAGGAGGAGGAGGAGGAGGAGGAGTGGGCTGCCTCATCCTCCCTCCCTTCTCTTCCTTCCCTTCCCCCTCCCCTTCCCCCTTCTCCTCCATTCCTTTTCCTTGTCGATCATTTCTCCCTGTCGCACCCCGAGGCTAGTTTTTAGGGCGGGCCGGGCGTTTCGCGTGAGACTTCCTCACCACTTATGATTTTGAAGCTTAAACCTTGGCAACAGTTCCACAGATGGAGGGCTGGTGGTTTTTGAAATGTGGCTCTCGCTCTAGCGCGACGCACTTTCGTTACATCGAGTGCAAGAGTTTCACGGATTGAGGGCGGGTGGTTTTCCAATGTGGCTCTCGCTTTAGCGCGGCGCATATTCGTTTTGAAAAAATGCTAGAGTTTCACAGATTGAGGTCGGGTGGTTTTCAACATGTGGCTCTCGTCTTAGCGCGGCGTACATTCCTTTTGAAGCATTGCAAGAGTTTTACGGATTGAAGGCGGTTGGTTTTCAAAATGTGGCTCTCGCCTTAGCGCGGCGCACATTCGTTCAACACAATTGCAGGAGTTTCACTCCGCGCACATTCGTTTACAACGTTGGCAAGAACTTTTTTTTTTACGGAGTCCCCTCATCAGCATATCAGAAATAGTGGTTGGAAAAGATTCAGGATTATGCGGGTGCAGCATTTATGTTGATTCGCTGTGTTGAAGTCCCAGGAATGTCTATCTGGTACGATTCAGGATCGTTATGGCGCAACAGTCAGGTTGATCCGTGGCGTTGGAATCCCGCGAACAATGTTTTGGCATGCTTCAGGGTCCTCAAACGGTTGTCTTCCGAGGCAGTTCTCTCAATGGCAATGAACCGTTGTAGGGGCCTACGAGGAGGGAGCTTGGAGGGAGGGATTATCCCAACATTGTTGATGGTTCTTGGGTTTACACTGGTCCTTCCCCCTTCTCCTCGTCCTCCTCCTCCTCCCTCCCCTCCCTCACCCCCTCCCTCCCCTTCCCCCTCCTGCTAGCCGCCGTCCCGGCCCGAGTGGTTTGTGGGAGCCGTGCCAGGTACGGCGAAGCCACTCGCGCGGGACAGTTGCGACACGCGCCCGCCCCCCCAGCGCGCCCAGCAGCCACGGCGCGCGGCAGGAGGGCCAGCCGTGAAGCAGGAGGTGTACGAGACTGGCACCGTCGAGCCAGGGCTGAATCGCCACATCATCAAATCTACACGATCAACAGCATAGCGGTATGACGTGGAGGACACAGCGCAGCCATTCATCAGCGCGCTCGAGACAGCCATCAAGACGAAGATCACAATGGCAAGGGCATATACAAGGACAACACCGGTACTTGCGGGAGTGCCCGGCATGCAACCATCACAACAAGTGGGATATCACAAAGTGTGACAAGTGCCATCCGAATCAGCCAGCAGCCAAGCCAGCAGCTGACCAACCTACATCCTCCCCCCCGTGGAGGCGCTCCAGCTCGCGACGCCCAGCGTACAGCAACAGCATCAAGGAGGACGAGACCATGAATATTATGCCTTGCTCGCCAGAGGAGGCCCGCGCACACAGGCGCTGGCAGGAGCCACCTGGGAACCCTCAGGAGATTGGTGAGTGCAGAAAGGCCCTGGGCTCTACATTGGAGGGCCTAGAACGTCATATCAAATGGTCACTGGAGCTCAAGATGGATGCATCACAAGTACAAGGCTTGCGACATGCGTACGTCGTAGTATTGTATCAGCTCATGTACCTTCGCACGGCCTTTTGCCCGCACGGCCAAGCAGCTCAACTTTGTCAATCGAGCAAAGCGCAGGCTGACGAATGCCACGCAGAAACAGGTAGAGGCGCAGATTTAGTTCGACTCCTGTGTCGCACGAGTACATGCACTACACGAAGAAGTGGCGCACGCTGAAGACCTTCTCGAACATTTCAAGGACCTGGAAGACGAGGAGAAGCAGGACAACGAGCGCAAGCAGGCAGAGGTGCGCACACATATGTCGCGCACTCGTAAGCCGCGCGCAGCAGACTACATGGATGAAGATGAAGAGGAGGATTCCGACGGAGGCCCTCTCGCGCCAGCAGGAGAAGCCTCTCGGTCGCGTACGCAGTGGCCAGCTACCGTGCGCTCGCCGAGCACACCAGCGGGCACACGATCACCAAGTACGCCTACCACGCGAACTCCGCCTGGAGCTACACCGTGCTCGGGCTCAGCGGATTCGAAAGCGGAATTCTCCACCCCAGGGTTGCTAGCGAGTATGCAGCATTCGCAGCAGGCCCTCATGGCGCAACTCATAGAGTTCAAGACGGCCATGCGCACCATACAGAAGCAGCTCACAGACGTCAGCGTCAACAGAAATAAATACCAGAGAAGAACTTCAGCGATAAATTCAGGCATTGCAAGCGCAGGCATCATTGACATCTCCTACACCTACGCCAAGAAAGGATACGGACAAGTCCAAGTCAACTACTCCCGACGTGCGCACAGAAGGGCGTAGACGGCTGGAAAGTGCGTTCGCCCCAGGAACCGAGACAGAAAGACCCAGATCTACCTCGCCCAGGCGCCCCACGGGCCAGGCACCACCCAAGCAGGTCAAGATCAATGAAGAGACGGCCAGGGATTCCAAGCATATGCGACATGATGAACCGCATGAGATGGAGGCGGGAGAAGACGAGTCAGACATGACAGCGTTGAGCGGAGCCAGCAGCCCTGCAGGCCAGCAGGCAGTTTTTCGCGTGGCAGCCAATCTGCCCACACAGCAGTAACATCAGCTGAGCGCGTTTGGCGCTCAGCAGAATATTCTGGCAGGCTAGCCAAGGACCCAAAAGGCTCCTCAGCAGCCAGCCAGTGTGCAAAATCCGACTCCAGCTAACACAACAGCGGACCGCTCACCACATGAGCATGGATTACTTGAATCCCACATTAAGGTAACTACGCAGGCTCCTGAGGGGGGCGCCAGAGGAATCCAGAGGTCGCCAATCCCCGATCTCCGACCTACTCAAGAGCTCATGGAGCGCAGGTTGCCTGTTCATGCGGCTAGGGGTTCTCTGTCGTGGGCGCCCCTCATCTACCCAGGCCCTTCCAGGACTCAAGTACGATCCCAACTCGAGGTCTGCCCCGCGGGGAATCTGCGCTGGTCCGACAGCAGGGGGGTACCGACACACCGGACAAGTGTGCGGGCCAGCTGGTGCGCTGCGCATCATGGCTGTCTCTGTATTAGGTATCATTTTGCTCGGCTACTTGGCCGGTCCGCTCCCCGAATGGGAAGCAAACGATTCACTCGCTCCACAGAGGACGCAGTTGGAAGCAGCCATTTGGCCCATGGCATGGGTCACGCAGTCGCAGTTCAGCCCTCTGCCTCTCTGCACGCGCAGTGATAACACGGCCGTTCGCAGAGCGTATCAGGGAGGGCATGTCAGAGGAGCGCTCAGTACTACCAAGCTTCTACTCGACAGTCTAACACAATGTATACGTGCACGTGCTAATACGCTTACCTTCCAGCATGTCCATGGTCATGTTGCGAATGCTTGGAGCGAACCTGTTGACGCAATTGCCAGGTTGTTTTGCCATATCAGTGCTTCCCACCTTTTGAGCCGCAGTGGCGCGCGCCGGTAGAACAAGAACCCCGTTGGAGGGTCATGCCGAGGCTTCGGCCGAGTTACGTCTCACCCGAGGCTTGCAGCTCGCTACTTCCGACGGCCGACCATGCCATAGACATCGCCAAAGAGCCCCGCGCGGACCTCCGACGGATCGCCCCCAGGCCCAACCAGGCCCCCGATCGCAACCATAAGAGTATCACCTTCTTGTGCTGGGCGGCCATTGCCGACGTGCATGCCATGGGCCCTCGAGCCTTGCAAGGGCCCCAGCAGCCCCCTAGGCTGGCAGGCCTCTGCATCACTGGTCGCACGACGCATTTGTCTGATCTGTCAGCGGCTAATCCGCGCACGCACGTGGGCACGGTCGAGACAAACAGGCGTGCAACTGGGGGCGCGCACGTGGGGGGGCCACCTAGTACTACGCGCCGCAGTTCTACAGACGGGTGGAGAGGGATGCTCACACGGGGTCAATGCAGAATGGGAATATGCACTTTCTTGCCGTATTGCAGCGCCAAGCTTTCAGCGCAGCCCAGCGCTGTGTGACGTGGCATTGCAATTATTCAGCTACCTGCTCTCGCAGTTCCGACAGCCCGACCCTGGTATGCATGCAGCCGGCCAGTCTAAGGACTGCGACGACCACCTCAGAAGGGTGATGGAAAAGGCACCTCAGATACGCAATGCGCCAACGGGCAAAAGACCACGGCAGTGCTGCATAAGCTTTGGCACACTGAAGTTGCAAGATGGGAGATCCCTCTTTCTCAGGCTCCGACAGAAGCTACCGCGCGGAGTCGACCAGGCAAGCTTGCATGCGTTCTTTTTTGCATGGCAGGCTCTCTGCGCAGCGGCGCCGAGGTGGCTACGTGCCAGATGCGACTACACCCTCAAGGGTCAATCTAACATCGACTCACACTGTCTTCTCACAGGCACGCTACTGTTCTCAGGGTTGCATTTCAATGCAGGGGCGTGGCCACAGCTATCAGCAGCACAGCGCGCGCACCCTCAGCATGTGAAGGGCAACGAGTATCGACAGGTTCTGCGTAGTCGGCACAGTGCGGAACTTACGGGATGCGACATGTACGTGCTTGCGCGCGCACAGAGAGCCACGCCTACCATGGCTCTGAGGATTTGCAGGCTCCGACTACTTGGAAGTATCATGCAATTCCGTACTCACACACTACGCGGTCGTGCGGCACATGTGTTCCGTACGAAGCACGAGCGCAATGGGACATCATGGTTGCATCGTATGTTAGAGGTCATGGACTGGGTGCGCACTGTGCATGCCAGGACGAGTGACAGGACGAGTAACACACCTAGTCCGAAGGACGACGGTACTAGGCGGGATCAGCGCATTTTCTGCTATACTTCAGCATGGAGGCGCATGATGAACGCCGCCATGAGAGCAGAGGCAACTGCCCAGGCAAGTGCTGCCCTGGCGCGGAAAGCCTCAGGCATTTTTTTCGAGACGGTACGGGCAGCAGGGGTACCCGTGCCAATTGCAGATCCGACTCATCCCCTCGTCTCTACTCCAGCTACGGCTACTGAGCTACTGTGCATGTGGTATACCTACCAGGCTACCACTTCCAAGGGACTTCGGCGGCACAAAATACGCACACGATACAGCTCTGTGGACATAGTGTCAAGAATCATGGGGGAGGGATACCTGTGCATGTTATGCTCCACGTCCTTCTCCATCAGGCGAGTACTACGCAATCATCGCGCTTGTTTGTTGTCTCGCTTTTTTTGCACGGCAAGGTGCTCAGCGCCTGCAGAGCTGAGGAGCTCAATCAGGAGGAAGTCAATGCAGGACTGGGGCGCTGGAGGAGCGCCTACCCTGCAAGAGGGGACATGCCGCCTGACGGCCTATACTCCGCCGCCGTACTAGTCGCCTCGCACCTTGCGAATAAAGAAGCCAGGGAGGTACTACTCACTCCTGGGGCAGTCAATGAATCTACACATGGGGGCCCTATCTGGACAGCGACGACATGGGGGCATCCAGGCATGGATAGATGGACACTACAAGATCACACAATATGAAGTAATAGTGCTCTGTGTGGGCAATTCCAGATACACGGCCAACTTCGACCAATGCACGCATAGCGACTGTAGCCCAGAGACCATCGGTAAGGCCCCCAATAGGCTCTTGGGGTGCCGCATGCCTACAGCAGCGCCCTACCTACCCTGTTCAGGAGCCCGTGGCCGCTGCTGCAACCACTCCAGAGGGTCCCATCCTTTTCAGCAAAGAAAAGACGAGAAATTAAGGTTTTGTACGAGACGAAAGAGAGCCACTACAAACATGTGCAAGCATACGGTCGCTGCCATCGTTGACACGATCCAGTCCCAGTTTGCCTCGCCAACATATTATGACGTGAATGCGGAGGACACCGACGCATCCCTGGTAGAGAATCTCTTGGCTTGATATTGCAAGGAGAGGAGAAGACGTCGCAGTCGCGCCCCGGGAACCTCAGCGACAACGGGTAGATCCAGAAATGCTCGGGTTCCAGTCCAGTCAAGCGCAGTGCGAGGAGGGTTCGACGCCAGCTCCCGACCCTGCTCCTACTCCTGCTTCTGAGGCCTCTCTTCCCTTTTTCCCCGGGGACCTGAGCTCAGAGAGTGAAGTTGCGGACTTGCTGGGGGCTCCGCCCGCTCCCGCCCCTTCCCCCTCGCCTCGCAGCCGAGCCCCCCGCCCGCGTAGCCCGGGGGGGGGCCGAGCGAACTGCCGAACGCTGGCAGCGTGCGCCAGGGCGGGGCGCGCTCAGCCCTCCTTCGGCCCCCCCGACAGGCGGGCCGACTTTCTTTTTGCATGTGGCTTCTAGCAGCATGCCATATCCAGAGCACAGACATCATGTCTCATGCCACCGTGCCACCACCGCCACCCCTCCTGCTTCTTCTTTCTCTTTCGCCCTCTCCCTCTTCGGCGGCGGCGGGCCCTGGCGCAGCGCCGACCTGGGGGCCGGCCCCCCTCGGCGTTGCAGGTGGAGGTCCACGGAGATTCCCGTGCCGTTCAAGGAGGCTGTGCTTGATATCGGGGTTCCCATCGAAGTGCCAGAGGTGCGGAATTACGCGGATTAGGGTGGGGTCTCGCCCCATCATACTAACGTCCATGCTCCTGCCATGGTGTTCTAACTGGCAGGCTTGCTGGAAGTCATGGCCATCGCCATCAGCAGAGCGCAGTGGGCGAAAATATGTTCCTGACGGGGGCCGCGGCTACGCGGAGCTCGTGGCGGCCAGCGCAGACTCCACAGGGGCGCTGGATCGGGTCGTGGCGCGCGCAGAGGCTTCAGGCGGACGCGGGCAGCGCCGACATCTTCGGGAAGGGGATGGAGTAGCGAGGCTGGTGCCTCGGTGTGCGAGTGCGTGGTCGCTGGTGCTGGGGCGCGTGGCCGCAAAACCCACTTTGGCTATTTTCGTTGTTTGCTCAGCTACATTGGCGCCGCCGCCAGCGCAGCATGGTGGCGCCGACGCCAGCATCCTCGCCAGCATAGCCGGGAACACGGGCTGCAACATCCTCGTCAGCACAGCGGAGGCCAACATCCGCGCCAGCGCCGCTAAGAGCGCCGACGCCAGCATCCTCGCCAGCGCAGCGCAGAGTACCAACGCCAGCATTTGCGCCAACTCAGCCAGGATCACCGACGCCAGCATCTTTGCCGCTACAGCTGGGGGCACCGACGCCAGCGTCCTCGACGGCACATTTGAGAGCATTGACCCCAGAATCCTCGCCAGCACAGCTCGGTCAGGAACGCCGATGCTTGCGTCCTCGCCAGCACAACCAGGCGCATCGACGCCAACCTCTTCGCCAGCGCGGTCAGGAACACCGACGACAGAGTCCTCGCCAGCATAGCCAGCAGCACCGACGCCAGCATCCTCGCAAGCACAGCCGGGAACACCGGCGGCAGCATCTTCGCCAGCGCAGCCGAGAGCACCGAAGCCAGTATCCTCTCTAGCGCAGCCAGGAGCACCGACGCCAGCATCCTCGCCATCACAACCAGGATCACCGCCGCCAGCATCTCGCCCACAAGCGCAGCCAAGAACACCGACGCCAGCATCCCCCCGCCAGCGCAGTCAAGAACACCGACGCCAGCATCCTCGCCAGCGGTGCCGAGATCATCGACGCCAGTATGCTTGCCAACGCAGCCGGGGATACCGACGCCAGCATCTTCGCCAGCACAGCCGAGATCACCGACGCCAGTATGCTTGCCAGGGCAGCCGGGGGCACTGACGCCAAGGTGATCGCCAGCGCAGCCGGGGGCGCCGACGGCAGCAACCTCGCCATCGCAGCGGTAAGCACCCACGCCAGCATCCTCGCCAGCACAGCGGGGAACGCCGATGCCTGCATCCTCGCCAGCACAGCCAGAAACATCGACGCCAGCATCCTCGCCAGCGCAGCCAGGGGCACCGACGCCAGCATCTTTGCTTACGCAGCTGGGAGCACCGACGCCAGCGTGCTCGCCAGCACACTGGCAGACCCCTCTCAGTCGGTCGCCCGAGTCGCTCAGGGGCCGCGCGGGGACGGTGCAGTTTTGTAATAGATTTTTTGTTTTGTTTTATGTGTGTGTGTAGGAGTGCGGTCGTCCAGACTGATGCTCCTGTCCCTGCAAGTCCATGGTGGTCCTGCCATTCCTTTTTCCCTTCTCCCGGCCTCTCCCCTCCACCTCCTCCTCCACCTCCTCCTCCTCCTCTTCCTCCTCCTGGGGGTGGGTCGGTTGAGTCCTCGCGACATTCTACGGCTACCGGATGAAACCTTTCAAGGAATAATCATGATTTTATCGGTCTGCGAGCACACCCAGACTTGGCCTCATGAGGCCCCCCTCAATATCGGCACCCTTCCTTCTCCCCAAGAAGGTAGCGGGAGACAGAATCATCCGACTTCTTCCAGATATGTCAAGGGTTTGGTCCCAGGCACGCGAGCGACATGTCGAGAAGTGGACCTCGGACTGCGGGGCGTACTGGGACGCGGCAATCAGGGCAACGCTGCAGTGCGGGAAGTATTTCTCAGATCGATCGGCGAGGAGCTCGCGGCCAGGCCTCAGATGCATCGTGGCAGCGTGCTCCTCGATATCAGCAAATTGCACGACTCCATCGGTTGGCTACAGCTTGGCAGGGCAGCCATGCGGCCAGATTTCCCAGCTGAAGTTTTGGGCCTGGAGCTGCTGCAGTGCTCGGCGGCTCGATGTCTGCGGCAGGGAGGTGCGTGCACGGAGCCATTCGCACCGCCCCGATCGGTGGTCCGCGGGGCTCCGATGAGGCACTCGATTTGCCAAATGTACCACGTATCGCGTGATGCAGAGGCTCACCGCAGCACGTTGTCGGATGTCTCAACGCCTGTGGTTAGGTGATCTCAGCCAATCGATCACAAGTTCCAGAGAGAGCGTGCGCAGGTAATTGGTCAGCTGTTTAGTGGACACATGTCGCAGCGTGCACGAAGCAGGTCTCGAGATTTCGCCCAGGAGTGTAGTGGCGTGCACCAGGTTGCAGGGTGCTTGCGAGGTCGTGAGGCGTATGACGGCTTTTTGTTTCTCCTTGAAAGCGGCGCCACAGTCAGTGGACCTTGGGTGCGATCTAGGAGGAGGTTCAAGGCACGCACGTGCCAAACGAGTTTCAAGACAGCAGAGACACAATCAGATGAGCAAGGAGGTTGTCAACTATGCCAGATGCACTCGGAGATATCGTGTCACCACGCGACTCGAGCCCACGGAGCACAAGCAGCGGGCGCTTCTGGTCACCGTTTTCACGGAGTGCATGGAGGCGCAATGGTCCAGGTTCGGCGGCGACTCGGCAACGCCCTCGGCTCCGGGTTCTCAGGCAGATGCCTCGCCGCGCTGATCGATTTTTTGGCACTTGTTCGGGGCCCCGCCTTCCGGCTGCCGCAAGATTGCTGGGGGCTCTAGCTCTCATGCTGGGCTCAGCAGCCCACCATTCGAAGAGGCGTCACCAGGGCCTCGACCGCCCTCGTGCAAGCCATTCCCATGACCTGGCGCTCGCGACACATCAGAGGACCCCAGGGTGCGGTCATCAGCCATCTCCTACAGGCTCGTTGACAACCGCTAGGGCCAGCATCTTGGAAGACGCCAGTCTGGGGCGACGGCCTCGGACATCGTGGGAACTTCGACGCTGGCGATCTCACTGGCGTCGAATCGATTGACTTCTAGTCGAACTATTTCGCTGCTTCGGCGAGGCGCTCGTGGTAGATCGCCGGCGGAGGGCAGCTGAACACTTCGGAAACGCTGGACTGGAAGCAGGGGCGTGCAATCGTTCCTATCGACATCTTCTGGCTCAGCTCCAGGGGGGGCCAGACGGGCGGAGGCTGGCAGGCCTCATGCCGGCGATGCTCATCGGTGGCACCTGGCCCAGGGCTCGACGACAGGGACGTGCCAAGCAGAAGCTGAACATCACCTGTCCACGATGCGGTCAAGCCGATGAGACAGCATTTCGCTGGATTTGGGAATGCGAAGGCAGGAGCGAACATCGCATCTACGAGCTTTCTGAAGAACTGGTGGAACAGGCCTATGCTAGCGGGGAGGCGGAGGCCTGTTTCTGGCCGCGAGGGCTCGCCCCCCGTACCTGGACGCAGATCCCGGACCCGCAGCAGTCCGAAGATTGGCACGTGACCACGGGCAAATACTTCGAAGGCTGCGCAGGTCACGGAACGCCCGATCGGCCTTTGTACATTTTCGGCGACGCCAGTGGAGGAGCTGACAGCGCTGACCCCCGCTTGCGCAGGGTCGGGGTCGGCCTCGCGTGTTTCCAGGACCTGACGGATGCCATGCAGCTCGAGTTGGGCATCTGGCGAGGTCTACCTGGCGGCCGCCAAACGGTGGCCAGATGCGAGTTGCTAGCACTACTACTGGCGCTGCGGTCATGTACAGGCCATTGCGTTTATGCCACTGACAACGGTTCGGTTATCCTGGGCTGGTACAGCCACCGACGCCAGCACCCAGCTGGACCTGACAGCGTCCTCTGGTGGGACAGAGGGGTGTGGTTGGCAGCTCACCCCATTCAGGTCTGCACGGCGGTTTTTGTGCATTCGCACCAGGAGGCCGACGACATCATTTCTGGTCGGGCTCCAAGATTTGGTCTTGGGGAACATCATGGCCGATGCATTTGCGGCCGGTTGCGCCGACGTCGCCCGCGTGCCCGATTTTCACAGATTTCGTTTGCAAATGATCGAGCACAAGGCTTTTCTTGTCCGCATGAGTGCCTTCCAGAGCACCCGCGATGCCCTTCAGTGTGAAGCCGAGCTTGACAAACGGAATTTCCAAGAGCAAGCGTGCGAAAGAGCTCGTGAGGCCTCCTGCTCCGTCCATCTGCAGTATGTTTGCCTCATCCCACGTGTTGTGCGAACATAACAGTAGAGCATGCGAACGGTGTAAGGGGTCGACCACGCATGCCACACTTAAGGGCTGGCTCGGTTCTCCGTGCTTCGATCTAGTCAATCTAGACGGGGCCCTGTTTGCCCCCCCTCCTGGACTGCAGGTGCATATTGCAGGGGGTTTCCGCACACAAGCCATCAAATTCGGTATCCTTCGGGGGTCGGGGTATGGTTTTGCGCCATGTGTGGGTGCATTGCCTCCCAGCAGCTCAAAGAGCTTGCGCGAGAGTGTGCCAAGAGGGTTGAAGGTAATCGTGGGGATTACCTCGCCAGGATTTCCAAGGGTCTCTGGCCCAAAGCAGCAAGGCTGAGAGGGCTAAGAAAGAAAAATCCATGGTTTAATTTCAGTTAACCGACCTAGTAGCCTCATCCAGAACTCCAGAACTGCTCCTCCTCCTCCTTCTCCTCCTCCTCCTTCTCTCCCCCTTGCTCCCCTCCCGCCCCTTCCACCTCAGACCCTCTTCACCCGCCCCGCCGCCCCCCCTTCCGCCCCCCCCCCCCAGCGGCCGCCCCGAGGCGGTGATGGAGGCCGCCGTGCAGCAGGCCCCAGGGCCGCGCAGCTCTGACAGCGAGAGCGGCCGGGCCGTTCCCGTGCCGAAGGCGCGCTCCGCGCGCGAGGGTGCCCCTGCTATGGGGTTGAGGGGGGAGGGGTGTATGTGGAGGGGGACGTCGTTTTCTCCGGGGGTCTTGGTGCTGATGTTACTCCC
>CAUYUJ010005322.1:60692-62397 GCA_963575745.1 Prorocentrum cordatum
GCGCGCCTCCAAGGAGGACATACAGTATTAGTATGTCTCTGTGCGTCCCATTGTGGACCGACAATCGGGGATGGTCCGTTCCCTTCGGTTGGTACGATGTTCGGGGAAGCGTGCGGTAGCGTAGGAGCTCAGAGGAGGAGCCATACCCACACCGCTACCCTTCCTTCGCCTCCCTACTCTTTGTGGGCCTGGTGGGTGGCCCTCGTCGCCACCGCTGGATTCGCCTCGAAATCCTGGTCAGAACCCGCCCCAGGAGAGGTCCGGGGAGTCGCGGTATCGGTACCTTGTTGTATCCCCGTGGTTGATGCGATGTTCGGGGACTCCTGTGGCAACGTAGGAGCAGTGCCATGGCCGAGTGCCGGCAACGTGGGGTTTACACTCGGACCGTGAGCAGGATCCCCGGTCGCCCGATCACGTCGGAGGACGCGAGGGGCAAGGCTGTGGCCGCTTGCGCGGAGGAGCACGGCGGCCCAGGGTCACAGGCACGCTTCTTGCAGAGACCATGCGGGAAGGGCTTGCGAGACACCGCTCGCACGCCCCCCCTTGGGTCTTCCACCTCCCAGAGCGGTGGGGCGCAACACAGGGGCAGCCCGTGGCCGGGTGCTCGAAGGAGAGTGGCGGTATCGGGCCGCAGGGGGCACCTCGATTGCAGGGCTTCTTTGGGGCGCTAAAAGGGCGACCAAGGAGGCCTTTGTATTCTCGAGGCACGGTCCTGATCCGACAGTGGGGAACAGTCGTGAGGCCAAGGCTATGCGAAGGACATGGGCGAGCGACCACGAATAAACCCCACTGTGCGAAGTACGGCCTGGACATCACGACCACTGTGCCCAGAGGTGGAGGACAAGTCTGCGGCCAGTTCTCCAGAGGCGCAGGGCGGCCAAGGTAAGGCCCGCTTTCACGACGAAGGTCCGTAAAGTGGCCTGTCCCTCTACAGGAGGAATATTCAAAAACAGTAAGAAAATAGTCTGGGGACGATTTTGTGAGCATATTTTGACCATTTGGGGGCATTTTTTAAATTATGTTTGCATTTTTCGTCCAAGATCCCCCTGTAGGAGGACCAGCCCGACGTAAACTGTTCCATGACCACCGCCCGGGGCGGTCGAACTTCGCGGAACCTGTGGCGGATATGGATCTATTCGGGTCCTCGGGGGCCAAAACACCTACCCTCACCACCCACCAAACCACCCCAACCCAACCCGAAGGCCCAGATTTATCCTCGATTTCCGGTGGGGGGGGGGGGGGTCGGGGAATATTGAGAAAACACATGGAACCCGTACCCCCCCCAACCCGAAATTCGGGTCAAATTCGGGTCTTCGGGTTGGGTTGGGGTGGTCTGGTAGGTAGTCATACCCGTACCCACCGCCCGCTGGGGCACCAGGACGTCGGCTCCCGTGCGGTGGATCGGGGTTGACCCCCGGCCTCGCAGAGGCGCGCCACGGGGCGAGAGGCCGTGGCCGCGGCGCCCTGCGGTGCTCCACCGCCTGCCCGAGCAGCGACTCCACGCCGCTGAGGCCACGGGGCCTCCCTGGCCCTCGGCTGGAGGCAGCACGGGCCGACCGGCGCAGCGAGAAGAAGGCGCCGGAGTTGCCACGGGGGGCGCCACAGGGGGGAGAGGGGGGAGCAGGGTGGAAGGAGGGCAGGTGGTGAGGAGGGTGAGGAGGAGGAGGAGGAGGAGGAGGAGGAGGAGGAGGAGGAGGAGGAGGAG
>CAUYUJ010005323.1:0-62359 GCA_963575745.1 Prorocentrum cordatum
CACCTCGCCTCCACCCCGCCCTCGACATCCCCAGGCCTCTGGGCTCTGTGCCTGGGACCTCCGACCCCGCGATGTCTCGCCCCAAAACGACCGATACCCCCCACCTCGCCCCCCACCTCGCCTCCGCCCCCCCTCGACATCCCCCAGCCTCTGGGCTGTGTGTTTGGAACCCCGGACCCCGCGATTTCTCGCCCACAAACAACCGATACCCTCTACCTCGCACCCCACCTCGCCTCCACCCCCCTCGACATCCCCAGGCCTCTGGGCTCTGTTCTTGGGGCCCCCGTCCCCGCGATTTCTCGCTCAAAAACAACCGATACCTCCCACCTCGCTTCCCACCTCGCCTCCACCTCCCCTCGACATCCCCAGGCCTCTGGGCTCTGTTCCCGGGACCCCCGACTCTACAATTTCTAACCCCAACACGACCGATACCCCCCCACCTCGCCCCCCACCTCGCGTCCACCCCACCCGCCCCTCGACCTCCCCAAGCCTGTGGGCTCTGTTCTTGGGGCCCCCGACTCCATGATTTTTCGCCCAAAAACCACCGACGCTCCCCATCTCGCCCCCCGCCTCGCCTCCACCCCCCCTTGACATCTCCATCAAAACGAGAGGCCTCTGGGCTCTGTTGGGACCCCCGACCCCGCGATTCCTCGCCCAACAACGACCGATACCTCCCACCTCGTTCCCCTACCTGGCTTCCCCCTCCCCCCACCCCCACCCCCTCGACTTCCCAAGCCCCTGGGCTCTGTTCTTGAGACCCCCGACCCCGCGATTTCTCGCCCAAAAACGACCGATACCCCCCACCTCGCCCCCCACCTCGCCTCCACCCCCCTCGACATCCCCCAGCCACTGGGCTCTGTTCTTAACACCCCCGACCCCACGATTTCTCGCCCAAAAACGACAGATACTCCCCACCTCGCCCCCCGCCTCGCCTCCACCCCCCCTCGACATCCCCCAGGCTTCTGACTCTGTTCTCCCCCGACCCCACGATTTCTCCCCAAAAAACCGATACCCCCCACCTCGCCCCCCACCTCCCTCCACCCCCCCTCGACATCCCCAGGCCTCTGCGCGCTCTATTCTTGGGTCCCCCGATCCCCCGCATTTCTCGCCCCCCCCCCCCCCCACCTCCCCCCCCCCTCGCCCCCCCCCCCTCGACACTCCCCAGCCTTTGGGCTTCTGCTCCGCCCTCCAAACCGCCGATACCCCCACCTCGCCCCCCACCTCGCCTCCACCCCCCTCGACATCCCCCAGCCACTGGGCTCTGTTCTTAACACCCCCGGCCCCGCGATTTCTCGCCCAAAAACGAGGCCAAAATCGTTGATGTCCATTGGTTTTTTTCAATGTTTTGGGCATTTTCGCCTTTTCGGCTTTCCGACGCTCCAAGACCGCCCAAGAAGCACCCAAGACCGCTCCAAGACGGTCCAAGAAGCCTTCCACGACGCCCCCAGGACGGCCCAGGAAAGCCCCCAGACGGCCCAAAAGAACTATCCAGACGGCCCAAGAGCCGCCCAAGACGGCGCAGGAGGCTCCTGAACGTTTCCCAGACCTCCAAGACGCCCCAAGAGGCCGCCGAGACGCCCCAAGAGGCCTCCAAGAGGCCCCAAGAAGCCTCCAAGACGCCCCAAGAGGCTTCCAAGACGCCCCAAGAGACCACCAGCAGGCCTCCAAACAAGGCCCCAAGAAGCCAACATCGTTCATTTTCATTGGTTCTTTCGATGTTTTGGGCGTTTTCGCCTGTTCGGCTTTCCGACGCTCCAAGACCGCCCAAGAAGCTCCAAAGAAGACGGCCCCCATACGGCCCAAAAGGTTTATCCAGACGGCCCAAAAACCACCCAAAACGGCCCAAGAGGCTCCTTGACGCCTCCCAGACGGGCCAAGAGGCCTCCAAAACGCCCCAAGAGGCCGCCTGACGTCTCAAAAGGCTTCCAAGAAGCCCCAAGAAGTCTCCAAGACGCCCCAAGAGACCTCCAAAACACTTCAAAAGACCTCCAAGAGGCCTCCAAAGAGAGCCCCAAGAAGCCAAAATCGTTGATTTCCATTGTTTTGTCAATGTTTTTTTGCATTTTCGCCTTTTCGCCTTTCCGACGCTCCAAGACCGCCCAAGAAGCTCCAAAAACGAGGGCCCCCAAACGGCCCAAAAGGCCTATCCAGACGGCCCAAGAGCCGCCCGAGACGGCCCAAGAGGCTCCTTGACGCCTCCCAGACCTCCAAGACGCCCCAAGAGGCCGCCTGAACGCCCCAAGAGGCCTCCAAGAGGCCCCAAAAGGCCTCCAAGACGCCCCCAGAGACCTCCAAGACGCACCAAGAGACCTCCAAGAGGCCTCCAAAGAGGGCCCCAAGAGGCCAAAATCGTTGTTTTCTCATTAATTTTTCAATGTTTTTGGCATTTTCGCCTGTTCGGCTTTCCGACGCTCCAAGACCGCCCAAGAAGCTCCCAAGACCGCTCCAAAACGGACAAAAAACCTTCCACGACGCCCCCAAGACGGCCCAAGAGAGCTCCCAGACGGCCAAAAAAGGCTCCCAGACGGCCCAAGAGCCGCCCAAGACGGCCCAAGAGGATCCTTGACGCCTCCCAGACGGTCGAAGAGGCCTCGAAGACGCCCCAAGAGGCCGCCTAGACGCCCCAAGAAACCTCCAATCGGCCCAAACAAGCCTCCAAGACGCCCCAAGAGACCTCCAAGACGCCCCAAAAGACCACCTCCAAGAGGCCTCCAAAGAAAGCCCCAAGAGCCAAAATCGTTGATTTTCATTGTTTTTTTTCCACTGTTTTTGGCATTTTCGCCTGGTCGGCTTTCCGACGCTCCAAGACCGCCCCAAAAAAAAACCCAAGACCGCTCCAAGACCGCCCAAGAGGCCTTCCGCGACGCCCCCAAGACGGCCCAAGAGAGCCCCCAGACCGGCCCAAAAGGACTATCCAGACGGCCCAAGAGCCGCCCAAGACAGCCCAAGAGGCTCCTTGACGCCTCCCGACGCCCCAAAGAGGCCGCTTAGACGCCCCAAGAGGCCCCCAAGAGACCCCAATAGGCTTACCAGACGCCCAAAGAAACCTCCCAGACGCCCCAAGAGACCTCGGAGTGGCCTCCAAAGAAAGCCCCAAGAGCCCAAAATCGTTGTTTTTCATTGGTTTCTCGATGGTTGTGGCACTTTCGCCTGTTCGGCTTGCCGACGCTCCAACGCTCCAAGATCGCCCAAAGAGCTCCCAAGACCGCTCCCAGACGCCCAAACACCTTCCACGACGCCCCCAAGACGGCCCAAGAGAACCCCCAGACGGCCCAAAAAGAGCTCCCAGACGGCCCAAGGCCCGCACAAGACGGCCCAAGAGGCTCTTTGACGCCTCCCAAACGGCCCAAGAGGCCTCCAAGACGCCCCAAGAGGCCGCCTAGACGCCCCAAGAGACCTCCAAAAAGCCCCAAAAGGCCTCCAAGACCCCCCAAGATACCTCCAAGATGTCTCAAAAGACCTCCAAGAGGCCTCCAAAGAGGGCGCCAAGAGGCAAACGTCGCTGATTTTCATTCGGTTTGCAATGTTTTTTTTGCATTTTCGCCTTGTCGGCTTTCCGACGCTCCAACGCCGCCCAAAAACTCCCAAGACAGCTCCAAGACAACCCAAGAGGCCTTCCACGACGCTCCCAGAACGGCCCAGAAGGGCCCAGACGGCCCAACAGAGCTCCCAGACTGCCTAAGAGCCGCCCGAGACAACCCAAGAAGCTCCCGACACAAGCCCATGAAAGGCTCCTGACGGAGACCACGAACTGAAAAATCCAGCCTTCCGCCCCAAGGGGCGCCGTGACGCCCGGCTCGTAACAGATTCCGCACACCGCCCGCTTACTTTCAGACTTCCGGTGGCGCTCCTTTTGATTCGTTGACAAGTGCTCCGTCGCCCAGAAGATTTTGCCACAACCAGGAGCGCAACACGTAAACGCCTGCGCCCCCGCTTCTGCTTTTCTCTTGCGGTTCGCCGCCTCTTCATGTGTGCTCCGCGCTGCCTTCTCTGTGGCCTCCGCGCATCCCCGACGCAGCCTCTCCCCGGACGCGCGACGTCTCTTCTGCGCTTCTGACATGTCCGCCTTCTCGTCGAAAAGCGACAGGCACGTTTGGTTCGAACACCGCACCGTGCACTTTTGTTTCCCTCCACATTGCGTTCCCATTGCGCGACATGCGTTTCGCTGTGATGTCCTTGCACTTCGCGCAGTACATGGTCCTAACCTTTTTTGTTTCCTCTGCTTCGTCCAATTCCGCGATGCCCCTGTCGCCATCGCACAGCGCGACGTCGTCTCGCTCCGCTGCGGTTGCCCATGTATTGCATGTTTTGCACCACTTCTCGTTTGCGCTAGTCATTTCCACCAAGCATTCTTTGCAGAAGGCCGCTCTCTTCCCAGGTACATGACGTACTTGACACGGACTAGGTCCGGGTCCATGAGTTCCCACAGTCGGTACTGCACCGTGTCCATGTCTGCGCTCGCCGCTCTCTCGTCCGCTCTGCTCGTTCTCACCAGAGCGCGCGCGGCACCGTGCCCGCCGCACGGGCATTCGAGCCTATCGCATCTCGGAAGCCATACGCTCGCCACGCGCAGAATAAAACTCCGCTCTTCGTCAACACTATACACCGAAGGATCGCAGAGGCCCGCGCCCACCGCCACCGCATCAGGGCCTCGCCGCGCTTTTCCCGCAAGGTTCGCAAAAGCACCCGCGCGCAGTTTGTTGTGATCCACTTCGTCGACTGAAGACTTCTCCATCGCTACGGCATTCGGCGTTCGCAGTCCGATGTCACGTGCCGCGGCCCCTACGGAGTCCCGAGCTCCATCACACGGCGTAGCATTCTTCTGCACCATGAGCTTGTCCAGCGTCGTGTCGCGCGGCAGTAGCCGCACAATCTCTGGCGGCACCCCGCCCTTCGGTAATTGTTCCACTTTCTGTTCCATGGCTTCCAGGTCTACATGTGCGTAAACCCGAAAGCCTCGTTTTTGTTCCATCATTTTGCTGTGTAGCTTAACTACATCTCGCCGAACGTTCGCTTGATGTATGAATCGAGGCAGACTGTCTTTCGTAGTCGCGTCTTTAATTTCCAACAGAATCTGAACAACGGATCCCAACTTTCCCCCTACATGAGGAACTGTTGATTCGTTCCCACGCCGCTCTTCTTTTTCAACCTGCCGCAGCTCCTGGAGCGCCCCTTGCCACGGCAACATGACGCTCGTCGCGTTTCCCCGCGCCGCCAACCAGCCGTCGTGAAAGCCCACCGCGCTGTCACATAATTCCTCCTTCCGCGGCTTTTCCTCCGCGTCGCTCTGACATTTCACCTCCGACGAAAAACAGATCATCCACGTGATACAGGGCCTGCACAATTCATCTCCATGACTGTCACGCCTTCGGTGTGCATGCGATCTGGCGCATAGAACGTCATCAAGTCATTCGCAAGACTCCACCGTGGGACTGACCGAAGAGTTGCCGGCCCGCGAGATCTCGACTGTTCCATGTCTGTTCTGCATTCGACGCATATTGGCACCCAGCAGTCAGCAGAAGCAGACCACCTACCTTCACACCCATTCACGCACTCCTGGTCTTCCGGGCAACACAACATGTTCACATCGCCGTTGGCCGTTGGAAGTGTCACGAACCAATTATCGAACTCTCCATTCTCCCATGCACGCTCTAAGACCAGCGCCGGGTTGCCAGGCTCCGACCCATAATCCCTCGGGTATGCTTCTACGCTCATGCGCGCTCGCACCTCTGCAATGGTCCACGCTCCGACCTCGCTCACTGTCGCATGGTCTCCAGTGCTGGTCTTGAACACTCGCTCCCAGTCGATTTGATTACCGCGCCGACCCCGCACCCATGGAAACGTGCACGCGCAAATGAAACATATCGGGGATGCTCTGTTCTTCCGCGCCGCCCCCTTCGCGTACTGTTTGAAGCTTCGCCTGTGGAGGGAATGTGCGGACAATGGCGCACCCTTTCGACTGGCGCTTCCGACGATCTCGTGGTACGCTGCCTCCACTCGGAGCCTTTCCTCCTCGCCCAAGGGATTCACAATCTCGGCGATGGGCAGCACGATATCCCAATGTTCCTCGGCCACGTGTTCATGCAACTCGTCGACAACTTCCAAGCGCCAAGTACACGCGGAGAACGCGCAATGGACCCTTTGCAATTCGACGGCCATGTCCTCTGCCAACGCCTTCGCCCACGGTTGCGATGGATCTTGCGGGTCTGCGGGCGCTGTCGAGTGACGTCGCACACGCGCAGCGGCGGCGGCCACGAGACGCTCTCGGGCTCGGTGAAGATCTGTCGACGCCGCGTCTACCCGGACTTGATAAAAGGCCTCTTGCATCGAATCCGCAACGGGCAAAGTGCCTTCTGAATTCGTCGTCGCATCCTCGGGGCCGCGCGCCTTGCCGGGCACCACGTCTTTACTTCCAACATCGCTTCTTGACGAACGTGCTCCCGCCTTGTCCACGCTTTTCCCTTTGTTCTCGTTTTCACGATGTGGCCGAAGGCCTGCGCCGCCCATGCCTTCTCCCCCGCATTCCCCCGCGCACACCGCGCCATCTCCACGCCCTCCCGCGCCCCGCGCCTCTCCGTCTACGCCCATTGCCCCGTCGCTCACGGCGTCAGCGGCTGCGCCGACCCCGTCGCCTGCGCATCGACCAGCGCATTCTGCGCCGTCGCTGCATCCTGTCCCGCCGTGATTTCCCCACGACGCTCCGATTCCCGCACGACGTCTGATGCCGATGGCAGGGGGCGCGGGGCTCGGGGGAGCCTTCTAGAAAACGCCCTGGGTCTCTGGAAAGGCGTGCACTTTGAGAGGCCGATCCCTGTCAGAGGCCCTACATTCTCATGATGACCACCTCGCGTCGCCGCCCCGGCGCCCTCAGATTTTTGCTTCAACGGTGCCTGGACGCCCCCCGAACCTGCTCGATGGACTTCCGAAGATCTCCAGGAAGGGGCGGGCGAAGGAGAGGGAGAGAAGTTTTAAGGCAAGGGATTCGGGGGCTCCGACAAGGGGAGGGCTTACTCGAGCCCAGCCTTTTCTCTGCTCGATTGCCCCCCGAACCGGCCCAGAGCAGGGCCCGAATAAGCCCCCAAAGAGCATCCCAAAGAAGCCCCGACCAAGCCCACAGGTGGTCCCTCAAGCCCCTTTGAGCGTAGGTGGTTTCGAGAGATTCCTTTGGCAACCGCCCGCTTCCCCTTCGGGGGCGAGTTTAGCCCTTCGGCGCGCGTCGCGAGGGATGGGGCGCCTAAGAGGACCCAACATGGCTCCAAGAGGGCCTCAGCGAGCCCAAGATGAACCCCAGCCCGGGATGACGTTCAAGATGGCTCAAGGAAGCACAACATGGCTCAAGATAGCAAACGAAAGCCTCCGAAAGACTCCAAGATCGCATGACGACAGGCTTCTGCGACCTCAAGACGGCCCCAAGAAGGCCCAAGATTCCTCCTGAACTCCGTCGGCGTGTGAAATGATGCCACCTCAGCAACCCCTTCCCCCAGGAGCCCAGTACGAGGGATTTGAGAGAGGGAAGTCTCCCCCCAACCGACGCAACGCACAAACAATACATGCATTTATTTGGGGTCGGCGGCAGAGGCGGCAGCCTTTAAATATTATCGCGACAGCGCGCGCGCAAGGGCGCCCAGAAGATTTCGACATGCGTGCGTGCGAAAACCGTTTGTTAGTAATGTATAAACATGCTGGAAAAAACTCTGGCGTTCTAGAGAATTTCCAAGAGCGCGCAAACTTTTCATTGGTTTTGAGATCCGCGCTGCGGAAGCATATGATATATACAGATATAGAAATATACATATACATGTACATACTAATTTTGGACACTCGATTTTTGAAATCTTTACGACGCCGCAGGTTCTTGGGGATTGCGGCATGCGCGCGCGACGACGTACGAGCGCGCACTTTATTTCATGTAGTTTGGGAGTGGTTCTTGGGAACCGATGGTGTTTGATGAGCGATGGTGTTTGGTAAGCGAACGTGCGCACATAAGTTCTTCTGCAGAGGATGACGGGGGGGCGATCCTGGCCTGTCTGGGGTGATCTAGATTCCAAGTTATGATGGACGATGGGGCAGAATCGCATGAATAGCAATGCGAAAGTGCACGGTCTGGGGGGGGGTAGATCCAAATTCGGGGGGGGGGGGGAGATCCTAATTCTCCATTAGAAAAAAGAATAGATGTGGTGCAATGAATTTCTGCTCGCAATGATTTGTCCACTCCACTGCTCGCGCATACATCCCACCCGCCCACCCGCAACTTGGTTTGCAAGCCCCATGCGGCAGCGATTGCGATGAGTGCTTGTCGCTGGCTAGTGCATCTCTGCGGCCGCGCCAGCCCGCGCACGCGCGCGCGGCGGCCTACTAGTGCGGCGCGACCAACGCGGCCGCGGTGGCGCTGACCGCTGGGCACATGCCAGCGGGCACTTCAGTGCGAGTCGGCGGCTTGGGCAAGCGCGGTATCACGGCAATGTCGACAACGGTGGACACGGCGATGATAGTAGCGACGCTGGTGACGACGCTGACAACGATGACGGCGCGGCCAGCGACGGCGCCGATGCTGATCGCGCCGACGACGATGACGGCGTCCTCGCGTCGGCGATGAAGGTTGTGGAAGGAGTTCGACATGCGCTCGTGGCCGACGGGCGAGCGTAGCCCGCGTGGTATTATTGGCGCGGATCGTGCCCCCGCGGCACGCGCGCAAGGGCGCCCGAATGATTTCGGCATGCGGCGCGAGAGGCCCGTCTGGCAGAACGCCATGAACATGCAGGAAAAAACGATGGGTTTCGTCAGCAGTCGCAAGAGCGCGAGCGCCAGCTCTGTTGCGAACTGTCGTTGCGGAACCATCTGATTTTATATAAAACATGTACAAGCTTATACATGTACATGATGCCGGAGAATAGCCCCAACCATCATCCTTTTAAAGCTTTAGGGCTATGGGGCTAGAAGGCTATAGAGCTAGAAGGCTATGGGGCTATAGGGCTACAGGGCGGGCACCCGGGCACCCAAGCACCCGGGCACCCGGGCGCCCGGGCGCCCCCGGGCACCCAGGCACCCGGGCGCGCGGCGAAAATCGGCGGCAAACCTAACTGACCATATGGATCCGTTAGCACCCCTTACAAAGGCAAGCTCCGGTTGGGGAATGCACGCACACACGCGCTGTTCATTGTCAAAGTATATACATGTGGTTTCGGGGCACTCGGTCATAAAATCCCTCCGAGACCCAAGGTTTTCGAAGGATCCCAGAACGCGCGCGCCACGACGCGCGCGCGTGCGCTTCGTAGAATTTTGTCCAAGGGTCATCGCGACAGCACGCGCGCAAGGGCGTTCGAACGATTCGGGCGCGCGCGCGCGGGAAGCCCCACATGTTTCATTCGCAAGAGCGCGCGCGGAATTTGTCTTGAAGATCCGCACTGCGAAACCATTGATGTTTATATGTGTTTGTTTACACTCGATGTTGAACTCTCTGCGAAACCTAAGGTTTCTGAGTTTCTGAAAGGTTGCGGATGCGTGCGCGACGACGCGCGCGTGCGCACTTCGTCCCATTTGCTGCAAAGGATTCCTGAACATTGACAAAAAGTGATACACGAGTGCGCGCGCACTGTTTCTGTTCAAAAGGTGGCGGGGGGAAGCGGTCGATGCCAACCTGCCGGGGATGGGGTGAAACCATATTTCGGATGGACGATGGAACAAAATTCTATGAACATTGCAATGCGAAAAGGTCAGCGGATAAGACGGGGGAAAAATCTCATACTTTCTAACAAGAAAGTTGACTTTTACAAACGAGTTGACGCATTCCATGGTCATGCAAACATCCCACCCACCCACCTGCAACTTGGTTTGCAAAACCCGTGCGGACGCGATTGGGATGAGTGCTTGGCGTTGGCCGGCGCATCTCTGCGGCCGCGCCAGCCCGCGCGCGCGCACGCGCGGCGGCCAGCTAGCTTGGCGCGACCGACGCGGCCGCGGTGACGCTGACCGCCGGGCACATCCCAGCGGGCACTTCAGTGCGAGTCGGCGACTTGGGCGGGCGCGGTATCATGGCAACGTCGACAGAGGTAGACACGATGATTCTAATAGCGATGCTGGCGACGGTGTTGACAACGACGACGGCGCGGCCAGTGACCTCGCCGACGCTGATGACATCGACGACGGTGACAGCGCCCCCGCGTCGGCGATGACGGTTGTGGAAGGCGTTCGACGCGCGCGCGCGGCCGACGCGCGAGAGTGGCCCGCGTGGTATCATTTGAAGCGGGCCGCCCCCCCCCCCCGTCTGGCAGAATTCCTCACAACTGTTGAGACACCTATGGTATTCTTAAGGATTCACCAGAGCGCGAGCGCAAGCTTCCCTGAAAACTGCCGTTGCGAAGCCATGTTTTTGTACATGGTTTCGCGACGCTCGGTTTTGACATCCTTACGAAACCTGAGGTTTTGACGGGTTTCGGCATGCGCGCGCGACGACGCGCGCGCGTGCACTTCGCCCAAGGGATTCTCGCGACAGCACGCGCGCAGGCGTTCGAAAGATTTCGGCATGCGCGCGCGAAGCCCCGCGTGGTAGCTTCTTTCTGAAAATGTTGAAAACTCCGGCATCCAGAAGTATTCGCATGGCCGCGCGGGCTTTTTTTGAAGATGCGCGTTGCGAAACAATGTGTCTTTCATATATGTTTTGGGCACTCGGTTATGACATCCTTATCGTATGCGAAACCTCGACGCGCGCGTGCGCACTTCGCCCCATTTGCTGCAAGCGGTTGCTGGAGACTGATGATTTGTGATAAACGAGCGCGCGCGTATAATATCTATTGTCGAGGATGACGTGGAGTGTGGATGCTGGCCTGCCCGGGATGGTATGAACCCTGATTTGGGATGGACGATGGGGGGGAATCGCATGCACATTGCAATGCGAAAAAGGGAACGGACAACCCCCTGGGGAGGAGGTAGAATCTAATTCCTGTTAAAAATGAGAATCTACGCGGTGCACCTCCGAAATGCAGCCTATGCGATGCGCCGAACTTGAAGTTGTCGACTCCACTGCTGGCGCAATCGTCCCATCCGCCCACCTGTAACTTGGTTTGCGAAATCAAATGCGGAGGCGATTGCGATGAGTGCTTGACGTTGGCTGGTGCATCTCTGCGGCCGCGCTAGCCCGCGCGTGCTCGCGCGCGCAGCGCCCGGCTAGCTTGGCGCGACCGACGCGCGCGAACGCGGTGCCATGGCAACGTCGACAACGGTAGACACAATAATGCTAGTAGGGATGCTGGCGACGGTGCTGACAACTACGACGGCGCGGCCAGTGACCTCGCCGACGCTGGTGGCGCCGACGGCGACGACGGCGCCCTCGCGCCGGCGATGAAGGTTTTTGGGAGGCGTTGGACACGCGCGCGCGGACGACGCGCGACTGGCCCGCGCGACGACCCCCCCCCCAGCACGCGCGCAAGGGCTGTCGAATGATTTCGGCGCGCGGCGCGAGAGGCCCGCTGGAAGAATTCCGCGAACGCGTTGAAAGGCGATGGTTTTCTTGATAATTCGCAAGAGCGCGAGCGCTGGTATCCCTGAAAACTGCCGTTGCGAAGTGATGTTCGTTTATGTAGTTTCGCGACGCCCGGTTTTGACGTCCCTGCGAAACCCGAGAATTTTGATAGGTGTCGGCGCGCGCGCGCGACGACGCGCGCGCGCGCACTTCGCCCCGCGTTTTGAATAAGGATTCTCGCGATAGCGCGCGCGCAGGCGTTCGAGCGATTTCGACGCGCGCGCGAAGCCCCGCTTGGTAGCATGTTATGAGAACGCCGGAAAAAACGCTGGGTTGTCTTCAGGATCCGCAAGAGCGCGAGCGCAAGCATTTTTGGTTTGAAAACACTTGTTGCGAAACCATGTGATTAATATATTGCTTGGGTGCTTGAATTTGAAATCCCAGCGCAACCGACGGTTTTGAAACGATTTCGGCTCGCGCGCGCGCGCTCCGTCCCACTTTTGCCGGGGGTTCCTGAAAACTGATGCCTTTTGATAGAAGCGAGTACGCGCGCATATTATGTGTTGCACAGGGCGGCGGGGGGGGGGTCGATGCCGCCCCGGCTGGGGTGGTATGATTTCATATTATGGGTGGACGATGTGGCAGAACCACATGCACATTGCAACGCGAAGAGGGATGTCCATAATCCTGGGGGGGGGGGGGGGGTCGAATCCAGCCTCTTTTGGGCAGGGAGAATTTACGCGATGCAACCTATGTAGTGCAATATGCGCGGCGCACTATACGCGGTGCAATTCGCCCTGCCGCGCTCGAAGTTGCCGACTCCACTGCTCGCGCAATCATCCCGCCCGCCCGCCCGCAACTCGGTTAGAAAAACCCAATGCGGAGGCGGTTGCGATGAGTGCTTGACGTTGGCTGGTGCATCTCTGCGGCCGCGCTAGCCCGCGAATGCTCGCGCGCGCAGCGTCCAACTTGTTTGGCGCGACCGACGCGAAACGCGGTGGCGCTGCCCGCTCGGCGCGCCCCAGCGGGCACTTCAGCGCGAGTCGGCGACTTGGGCGGGCGCGGTGCTATGGCAACGTCGACGACTGTAGACGCGATGATGACTTAGCGATGCTGGCGACGGCGCGGACAGCGACGACGGCGCGGCCAGCGACGGCGCGGATGCTGCTCGCGCCGACGACGATGACGGCGTCCTCGCATCGACGACGAAGGCTTTGGAAGGAGTTCGACATGCGCGCGCGGCCGGCCCGCGAGAGCGGCCTGCGGCATTATTTGACATGGGTCGCGCCCCCCCCACCCCCACCCCACACCCGCCACGCGCGCAAAGGCGCGCGAATGGTTTCGGCATGCGGCGCGAGAGGCCCGCCTGGCAGCATTCCATGCTTTTCAAACAAAAAACAAGGATTGTGCTTGAGAGCGTTGCGAAACCATGTGGTCTCACATGTTGTTGGACACTCGATTTTGAAATCCTTATGGAACATAAAGCACTCAACGGACTTCGGCATGCGCGCGCGACGACGCGCGCGCGTGCACTTCGCCCCATTTGCTGCAAATCATTCTCGCGACAGCACGCGCGCAGGGGCGCGCGAACGATTTCAAAATGTGCGCGCGCGCGAAGCCCTGCTTGTAGCACTTTATGAAAAGGTTGAAACACCGATGGTTTTCATTAGACTTTGCAATGGCGCGCGCGCGAGCTTTTATTGGAAACCCGTGTTGCGAAGCCCTGTGATAATGTTTTTTGACGCTCGAATTTGAAAACCTTACGAAACCGAGTGTATGTTGTGAATATTTCCGCACGCGCGCGCGACAACGCGTGCGTGTGCACTTCGCCCCCTCTTTTGCATAAACGAGCGCGCGCATAATATGTTTGGGGCAGGATGGCGGGGGGGTCGATACCGCCTCGGCTGGGATGGTACGAGTTCCAATTTAGGGTGGACGATGGAGCAGAATCATATGCACATTGCAATGCGAAAAGGGAGGCCGATAACCCCGGGGGGAAGGGGTCGAAGCTGCTCTCGTTTAAGAACAGAGAAGTGGTTTCTGTTCGCAATGAGTTGTCAACTCCACTGCTCGCGCAATCATCCCACCCGCCCACCTGCAACTTGGTTTGCAAAACCAATGCGGCGGCGATTGCGGTGAGTGCTTGGCGTTGACTGGTGCATCTCTGCGGCTACGCTAGTCTGGAATGCTCGCGCGCGCAGCGGCCAGCTAGTGTGACGCGACCGACGCGGCCGCGGTGGCGCTGACCGCTGGGCACATCCCAGCGGGCACTTCACGGCGAGTCGGCGACTTGGGCGGGCGCTGTACCATGGCAGCGTCGACAACGGTAGACGCGATGATGATAGTAGCGATGCTGGTGACGAAGCGGCGACGGCACGGCAAGTGACGGCACCGATGCTGATCACGGCGGCGGCGATGACGGCGTCCTCGCGTCGGTGGTGAAGTTTGTGGAAGGAGTTCGACGTGCGCGCGCGGCCGACGCGCGAGAGTGGCCCGCACGGTATCATTTGAAGCGGGCCGCGCCCCCACCACGCGCGCAAGGGCGTTCGAACGATTTCGGCATGCGGCGCGAGTGGCTCCTTTGGCAGAATTCAAAGAACAAGTTTACAAACTCACGGTTGCCTGGGGAATTTTCGAGAGCGCGAACGCCGTTTTTTTGAAAACAGATGCTGCGAACGCATGTGTGTTGATACGTCGTTTGGACACTCGATTTTTAAAACCCTACGGAGCCCAACGTTTTTGACGGATGCTGGCAAGCGCGCGCATGAGCCTACGCGCGTGTACTTCGCCCTATCTGTTGCAAAGGATTCTCGCGACAGCACGCGCGTCGCCCAGGCGTCACGACGTCACGCTGGCCCGCCGAAGACACAACCGGACATAACAGAACATGGCATGATAGACCGCTACCACATGGAACATTGCCGAACACTTTTGCATACAGCGACGGCAGTGGAGAGGAACATCACGACCGAGCAGGACATGGCGAAACACACTAACAGAGCAGATCATACTACTCTATAGTATAGAGTAGTATGATCTGCTTATGGGCGTATATGGGTGGTATAACACTGCGTTCATCGGATTATGATTTTGTGCTCATCCCCTTTATAAAGGTAAAAGTATATACTGACTACGCCCTATAAAGTAAAAACCTGAGTATATACCCACCCCCTCTTTGTATGTTCATCGCAGTATAATACTGCGATGAACATACAAAAACATAGCATTCTACAACATAGCCTGACAGAACATATCATGTCCTGACGTGGTGCCGCAGAGCAGAACGATTCGACGACGTTTCTAACGTGACAAGCGACACGACGTCACGCCGCCCGTCGATATCATAACATCACAGAACATAGTATCATATATATATATATATATATATATATATTGCATTGCGGCAGATTCCAATCAAACACGCTATAGCACAACACCGCGTATGCAGCACCCACCACTCCACGGCCTCGCCCAGGTGTCACGACGTCACGCTGGCCCGTCGAGGTCAGAACATGACAGAGCATAGCGTCACGCACTACATTGTGGCATAATCCAACGAAACACACTACAGCACAGCATCACGTATACAGCAGCCACCGCTGCACGGCGCCGCCCCGTCGTCAGGCTCACCGCAGGGACAAACAGGCGCAGCAATGACCGATTCTATGACGCGTCGAACGCGACAGGCGTCCCGAAGTCACGACGTCTCCGCTCTCCGCCCGCCTCCTCATCCTTGTCCTTGCCTCCTCCTTCCCCTCCTTTTTCCCCACCCGACAGGTTGGGGTTGAACAGGCTCCCCGGCCAACCCCACCCTGCATACCGCGGCCGCCAGACCCCGAGCTGTCCCCGTGGTCCGGAATATCCCGCCTCGCGCCCGGCCAACCCCATGCTGCATACTGCGGCCGCCAGACCCCAAGCTGTCCCGGTGGTCCTGAATATCCCGCCTCGCGCCCGGCCAGCCCCATGCTGCATCCCGCCGTCGCTCAGACGTCCATTCCCCGTGCATTGTGGGGTTTCGCGCGTATTTTCGTTGGCCCGAGGGTCGAGGAACGCTCCTCGAAGGTGCTCGCCGAGGAAAAGACATGCACACGCCCAAGCGATGCCAGGGGCATGCGTACCGCGGCCGCCGGGCCCCGGGCTGTCCCAGGGGTCCGGAGCATCCCGCCCCGCTGCCAGCCAACCCCATGCTGCATGCCGCGGCCTGTCCGGCCCCAGGCTGTCCCGAGGATCCCCGAGGGTAGTCCCGGGTGTCCCGACCTCGCGCCCTCGGCGAGCACGACGGGGCACGGCATGACGAAGCAGAGCATGGCATCACGGCACGGAGATGACAGAACGTAAAAGAGCAGAACGCGTCGATGCGATGGCAAAGTAGAGCATGGCATTACACCACAGGACGCACCATAACAAAACATGACAGAACAGAAGACCACATAACACAACACAACATATCTCTGCATAACACAACCGTGCATACCACAACATACCGTGACATAACATTTCATATCATGGCACAGCATCACAGAAGACATCATAACACGACAGCAGAGCACAGCGACGACGAACACGACAGAACGCAACATGACAGAACATAACATGACAGAACAGAACACGCGCATGACAGACCATGGCAGAACATAACATAGCAATGTCATGTCAAAACAAAAACGTAACATAACAACACAGGACATACCAGGGCAAACCATGACATAACATAAGGCTACATATCACAACATAACAGAATAGACCCAAGCCTAGACCCAAGCCAAACAGAACACACCTTGACATACCATGTTAGATCATGACAAAGCGCTCACAACACATCATGACACAACAGCAGAGCATGGCGACAACAAGCACGACAGAACACAACATGACACACCATAATGTGACAGAACAGAGCACGACCATGACAAAACATGATATATAACATAGCAGCGTCAGGACAAAATAGGGTACAACAGAACAACACAGAACATACCAAAGCAGAACAGAGCAGAACATGACATAACATAAGACGATGTACCACAACATAACGTAATTCATCCGATGATGACATAACACACCTTCACAGTACATAGCATACCATGACACCGCATCACATGATGTTCATATGTAACACGACAGAAGAGCATAGCAACGAATAATTCGACATAGCGCAACACGACAGAGCAGGACATGCCATAACGGAACACGAGCATGACAGAGCATGACATACCGTAGCATGGCCATGCCATGACAACATAGGGCATGTCATAACATCACATAACATATCAAAGCAGAACATACTGAGCAGAAGACGACATAACACAACATAACAAAACACACTCCATCATACCATGACACACCTTAGCAGTGCATAGCAGATCACGACACAGCATCACAGAACCTATCATAACACGACGGCGTAGCATAGCGACACACACGCACACTAGCAAAACATATCGTCGTATACCATGCAGAGCCGAGCCGGCAACATACGGACCATCACATACCATACCAGAGCAAACCATGACAGAACAGAAGACGACATAACACAACATGTTGTTCCTCAACCTTCCCCAGTTGAGGGGTTCAGGTTCGAAGCGTTCGGAGCGCTGCGGGGAACCCAGCGGACTCGAGGAGTCCCGGGGGCTCTGTGAGGCACGGCGACACCAGTAGACTCCATACGCGGTCGTCCGCGCATCGTGAGCCGTCTCACAATGGCGAACGGGCGGTCAGACCAGGCAGCTGACAGCGAGCGGTGTCGTCGTGACGTGACACGCAGACGAACTTCAAACAACTGAGTGGGAGTTCCCGAAACACTGTAACGCCGCGTGTTCAGTGCCGCCAAAAGGCATCATAACACGCAGCACACAGCAGCACAACTTCGATCGGTGCAGAGAAGAGGAGGAGGAGACAAAACCAGTATTGCTGTCGATGGATCTCACTGGAACTATCCACTCGAAACCTTATCCAATCACATATCAGTTTCTCCAAAGCAGGGCAGCGACAATAATGATGAACATCGTCCAAGTCCCGAGAATCATCCGCGATACATCCGAAAAAGGCAGCCCGTAGGACTCGTGTGAAAAACGTGCGGAAGCGTTAATCGGTTTCGTGAGGAGGCGGAGGGGAGCGACGGCCAGGTACATGGAGGTGCGCTTCGCTACCTCGCGCAAGTTCTGGCATAATGTCTCGGTAAACTGAACATCTATCTCGGCGCACAATCTGCGGGCACGGCGGACTAAAATCCCTTTCGCATCCTCCATATGGTCATGTTTGCGAGCGAAGCGATAGAGCTTAGTCTGGAAAGACTTCCCAATGGCGTCCAGATCATTGGAGAGGGAGCGATACCATTCCGACAGCGACCGAAGGTGAGCGACGAGCGAATTCGCATGCCAACCTCGATGCCAACGAAGAGGGATATGCTCTAGGTCTTCACGATCCGCTTGGAGTTGCGCAAGGGATTCGGAAACAACAGCAGAGCGAATGGCAAAGCGAGCGCCCGTGGCCTTCTCAACCGCACGAATATCAAGAAACTCCACTCCAAGTCCGATCGCGTTTAGCTGGGTGGCCAGCTGGTCCGAGATAGCATGCCGCGGACCGATCGTCAAGAGGCGCACGCCTTCCTTGAAGCATTGAATCAGTTCCTGGGAGGCAGGGTTCATTTGGAGACGGCACTGAAGTAGGGAGACGCACATGACACGAAACGAAAGGGCAGACAGCGTCAGACTAAGCCCAAGAGCACGGCTCTGCCGAATCCTATTCCGAAACTTGACAATGACCGAGCCCCAAACGTGTAAATGACCACCTGGCCGGATAGGAATCCCCAGATAAATGGCCCAAGAGTCCACCAAGATCTTGTTCACCGGATCCCGACACTGGTCTGACGTCTGTTTAAGGATGCTCAGGTCCAAGTCCCCGCAACCGATGATCTGGCGCTTCTTAAAATTCAACTTGAGGTTCGCAACCTCAGCGAACATCTGGAGGCCGTGCAACGCAGGGCCAAGATCGCGCAAGGTGTTCTCAAGCCCGAACATAAGATCGCCTGCGTAAGCAAGGTTGATGGAGATGTAGGGTGAATAAGAATGACGAAGCCAACGAATAAGAGGGTCGGTAGCAACTACATGCAGGAACATGGATGCAGGACAACCTTGCTCGACGCCCGACTGGACGTCTATCGTGCCATACTTCTGACCCGCGAGCATGATCACACTGGTGTTGTCACGGTACATCATGCGATAAAAAATCACGACGGCGGCAGGCAAGTTCATGCGATACAGCACAAAGAGGAGCCACTCAGAAGAGAGCGATGGAAAGGCGGCAGAGAAGTCGGTGAGGAAGATGGATGCGTACTGCTGCGCGCACATGTGCTGACGAATGCCCCAGGTTTCCGCTCGCGCGGCATGCGCTGTCATGCCCCGTCCCCGCAAGCAAGCTTGGTCCATATCGATAAGGCGAGTGAGGTTCAAAGTTAATGCAATCGTCATCACGTTCGCTAGCAACTTGATATATGTGTTGCTCATGCAGAGAGGGCGAGTGCAGGAAGGGCGGCGCGCGAGTGCCGCGCCGTCCGCAGGGTCCTGCGGGTCCGTGCCCTTGGGAAGAAACACCATCAAGCTCTCTAGCATAGATCGCGGGAGAGAGTCGATGTCAGACGTGAAGAGCAGGCCGTGCGCATCATACAAGATACAGGCAGCTGACTCGTTGCGCCAGGTCGAGTACGGGATCCCGTCAGGCCCTGGCATACTGTTGGGTCTGTGCAAGAGGGTGTCATACCAGATGCTGTAGGGGGTCTGCCAATTAATCTCCAAAGGGCAATCTAAGCGTTGGATGTGGGGTTCTACGTGGGGCCATAGGTCTGACCGCACCTCTGGACGACGAAAGACACCGCTCCAATAAACCTCGAGGGCCTTCGCAGAGGCTTCCATCGTCTCAATCGTGTTACCGTCGCCATCGACGATGCCAGCCAAATGCGCGCGTCGTCGAAACCGTCGCCAGAGCTCCTTATGGCGGGCATTACGTGCAAGGAGGGGCCTTTTCTGTTCCTCCTCAACCCCGTTTTGTGAATGTCCTGTTCCTCCTCCTCCAAAACCTTGTTTAATGGAGCTTGCACGTGCTGACAAAGGCCGTCGAGGTTGCGGCGCCCCTCTCGGTCTTGGCTGAAATGCGCCTTCAGGCGCGGGTGGCAGTCCACTGCCTGCTGCAGGCGACGGTGATGGCCGAGGCGAACAGAACGCAGGGCAGCTTGATCGTGGAAATGTCGCCCCTGCAGGGCGCTGGCCTTGCGAGATCGAGTGGCATGGCGGGCCGCAGCGGCCGCCTCGTAGAAGCAACCTTTAAAATGCTCAAGCTTGCGCCGCGGGCCCCATGCCGCAGGAGTCTGAGCGAGAAGGGCGCCCGAAGCATCTTGAAATTCTGGAGCCCGAGTAATCCACGCGGGGATTTGCTCATTGTCCGAGGAGGGGCAGAAGGGCGATAGGGAGGCAACAGCAGGGATATGATCGCTGCAAACCCGTCTCTGAAGTGCGCCAACGGCATAGGCATGAGCGGTTAGATCCCGTAGAAGTCCTGGGGGAAGGGAGGTGTAGATCCGATCGGTCCGCGAAGTGGACGAAACAACGTCGCCCCGAGCCCCGCGGCGAGTGTCATGATCCCGGCAAAGCTCCGCCAGCATAAGGGAACATGTGTCGAACAGCCGCGAGTGAGCATAATCCCCGGGGCGAAAAGTTCCAGAAGCACCGCAAAGACGCCCTTCGTCTTCTAGAACAAAGTTGAAATCGCCAAGCACCAAACAATGTGCATGCTGTCCATCTCCACCAGGAAGGCGAAGTCGCATGTCATTCCTAAGCGCTGCCAAAACCCCTTTGGAAACGGCATGGGGTCACAGGTGTTCGGGGGGCGAACGCTGTAGGCAACCAACTTTCCCTTGATGCCCTGAAGGAACGTTTCCAGGGCGCGCCCCTGGATAATTCCCCCGTGCCGCATTTCAGTAAACTGAGAGGCCAGCCTAGAAGATATAGGAGTGATGACACCGCCTTCCCTGCAATTGTCGAGGAAGGAGGCGCCGAACTGGTGACCTCGGAGCTCGCGCTCCAACTCGTTGAGGTCGCCGATGTGGCCGAGTGTCGCTTGTGTGTATACTATGTCATGTTTCTTGAGAAGGTTGGGGTATGTGTGATAACGCGTAGAAGCCGTCTTACTCGAGGTGCGAACTGAAGTCATCGGCGCCAGGCAGTTCCACGCGCAGATGGAAAGAGGAGAATTTGGAATATAACGATCAATGGAATAATGTCGGCAAGCAGGCGGGGGGAGAGGTGGAACAGACGCTCTGTGCGCGCAGTCCTCTTCAGCGGCGAAAGGGCCGCTGGAGCTGCACCTGCGCTGCTGCTTCTATGGGCGCTGCGTGTTGAGAGAGGCCAAACTCAAGAAGGGCGTCGCGGTCGAGGCAACAGTCGATGGCCCCTTGGCTGTCAACCGTTACTGCTGCGACCTGCGCAAGATCATGCGGGCCGCGAAGAACGTAGACACTGCCTCCTAAGCCTGACGAGCCTACTGACTTCGAGCCCCTTATCACGTGCAAGTTCCGTGACGCGATTGCGGACCTTGCCGAGGGATAAAAAGAGCTGTCGACTATTCAAATTCATGTCACGGCGAAGTCTGAGCGACAGGCTAGTGGACGGGTTAAGCGGATCAGGAAACTCCCAAACTTTGTTCCGATTCAGGAAGTTGCCCATAAATGAGCCGGCTGCCAAGGGCGTCTCGAAGTGAAGCGTGACCTTTTGACTCATGTCGAAGGCGCGCACAATCGCGCGATCTGCTGTAGACGAGGGCGCAAAGGTAACACGGCATTGATCTCCGGCCATACGCAAGTCCCTGACCAGCATCTTTCTCGGAAGCCCCAGTAGTACCAACTTGCACGTCTGGTCCTGCAGCTGCCCTTTGTCTTGTGTGGTAACGGCTCGGGCATTCCTTGGCGAGGTCGAGCCTGGCGTCGGAGTGGACTGGAGTTCGGCACGCTGCCGTTCTGTAGACATCTGGCGGGAGAGTATATCCGCAAGGGAGGCCTCTATCTTGTCGAACTTAGTCTGCATAGCTGTGGAGACGGAGTCCGTGTCCATAGGGATCTCCGACGAGGGCGATGGCGAGCTCGACGTCACTTCCGACTGAAGCAGGGCGAACTTCTGGTCCATCTCCTTGAGTGCACGTGCAACGTGATTATGCAGATCCTCGTGTCTCCTCTTGACGTCCTGACCGAGCAACACCACTTGATCCGACAACTGCGAGCATCTGGCGAAACTGTTCTGGACATTGGTCCTTAAATCGCTCATGTCCTGCGAATTTTGCATCATCATCTGGTGCATCGAGGCGAGCGTACCTGTCACGTCGCGAAGCTGGCGGGCCACCGAGATCTCGTCGCGGTCCTCAGTACGGCCAGGACTGCGGCGGAAGTTGACGAGGGCGAAGGTGAGCGAGCATCCGATCGTCGAGCACCCCGACGGGTATGACGTTCTGCAGTGCGCGACTTCCCCATCGCGGCAACAGAACAGGTGTGCGAGCTGCGAAGTGCACGAAGTCAAAAGGCGGAGCAGCCCCTGCCTCGGTGTGGGCTGCAGGTGGCTGCCCACGGCGCCGCTTGAGCCAAAATGGTTACGGAAGACGACACAACACAACATGACATACTATAACCGAGCGTAACATAACACTCCATGACAGAACATATGAGACCATATCATGGTAGCACCACAGAACATATCATACCAGGGCAGCAAAACATAGCGAAACAGACTAGCAGAGCAGACCATCATATACTATACTGAACTTAGCGGTCAGCACTCACGGAATATGGCATTCTAAAACATAACGTGACAGAACGTATCATGCCATAACATAGTGCAACACAACATGTCATATCATAACATGTCATGGCATATGGTGACAGAGGTGAGCATAACAAAACACACTCAATCAAAACATAGACATATAAATGAAGAATAACGTAATAATAGGAGACGCATCTACCGTCACAAGCGTAAGGACGTCACGCCTGCCCGTCGAGAACATAACAAAATATAACAGAGCGGAACATGAAAAAACGCGACTTCAAGGAACTCGGTTGAATCGTTTTTGAATCCAGAAACGGCAATTGTCGACCAGTTAAGCGACGCGCGCCGTCGGGAACAATCGCTTAAGGTATCGGTGGGGATCGCTCGAGGCAAAATAACTGCCCCATGTGTGCTTTTCAATCTGGTTGTTTCTGGTTCTTCCAAAACGGTGCTCCCGCTGCAATGTCATCCTCAATTCCGCGCTTCGGTCATTCAAAGCCGTGTTCCCGCTGCAGCCCTGGCCTCGTTACCGCGCCTCCAGATGGCACTTGACATTCGAAAGCGCCCACATCGGGCAAGCACGGTGGCGGAGGACATGGAGCCGGCATTCCGGACAGGCCCTGTCCTCTCGTAGACGGGCCACTTACCCTCCAAATCATCTGGTGCCATGACACGGCATGCAATGCGATGCTGTGTTGTGCACCGCTGTGCGATGCCGCGCTTTGCGTTGCTATGCTTTGTGACGCACTGCTTCACTACGCAATGCCACGCCATGCTATGACATGCTATGCTCTACCGTGCTCTTCTACGCCATGCATGTCCATCCATCGCGTACCATCCTGGGATCATTGCTCTGCCCGACATCATACTGTGCGAATAGATAGGAGATCTACGCCATGGTAAGGGATGGCAGGGAGGGGTAAGACGTCAGACGTGACGCTAGCACGCCTAGCTTGTCCCCCCCCCCTCCCCTGCCCCCCCCCCAATCCCAAGGCAGCCCGGAGAGGCTCCAAGACAGCTTCCGGAGAGGCCAGACGGCGCAAGAGCGCCCCCCAAGAGGCCCTCAAGAGGCCCCAAGAGGTCCCAAAGCAACCCCAAATAGGCCCCAAGATGCCCACAAGAGGCCTCCAAGAGGCCGCAAAGAGGCCCCCACCAGGCCACGCAATGACTGGACTGCACGTGCTCTGGACGTGCACCTCGCTAAGCGAGAGGAATCCACGTCCGGAGGTGGCGTGCTGAGCGGCAGCGTTTTTCGGCGAACGCCTTAATGCAACGTGCCCAATGTATCCAATGATGGCATGCTTGCTACATATTGTGTTGCTTGGCATCAAAGTATGTAGCCTCCCCTACCCCCCACCCCCGAGGCCACGCCACATCCACCATACCAGTGGCCCCCTTCTAGGCCTGAAAACCTACAAATATGACACATTGATCACGCTACCGAGGAACCCCACATACTTATATTATGGCTGGAGCGATGATGGCTGAAGTGAAGCATGTGAGAATGATGTTGGTGGCCGCTGCCCCGCGGACACCGTTGCACCCTGGACGACCGTCACCGCACCGCCTTATGGTGTCGAGGATATGCCATGCCTGCTGTGCCCTGGACGACCGTCACGGATAGCGGCCGCGGTGAGAGACCACCCCCTGCGCACCCCGTATGGTGTCGAGAATATGCCATGCCTGCTGCGCCATGGACGACCGTCACGGATAGCTGCCGATGTGAGAGACCACCCCCTGCGCACCCCCTATGGTGCCGAGAAAATGCCATGCCTGCTGTGCCATGGACGACCGTCACGGATAGCGGTCGCGGTGAGAGACCACCCCCTGCGCTTTCCCATGGTGCCGAGAATATGCCATGCCTTCTGTGCCATGGACGACTGTCACGGATAGCGGCAGCGGTGAGAGACCACTGCCCATATGGCGTCGAGAATATGCCATGCCTGCTGTGCCCTGGACGACCGTCACGGATAGCGGTCGCGGTGAGAGACCATCAACCTGCGCATCCCCTATGGTGTCGAGAATATGCCATGCCTGCTGTGCCCTGGACGACCGTCACGGATAGCGGCTGCGGTGAGAGACCACCCCCTGCGCATCTCCTATGGTGTCGAGTATATGCCATGCCTGCTGTGCCACGGACGACTGTCACGGATAGCGGCAGCGGTGAGAGACCACCGCCTGCGCACCTCCTATGGTGTCGAGTATATGCCATGCCTGCTGTGCCACGGACGACCGTCACGGATAGCAGACGCGGTGAGAGACCACCCCCTGCGCACCCCCTTATGGTGTCGAGAATATACCATGCCGGCTGTGCCATGGACGACCGTCACGGATAGCGGCCGCGGTGAGAGACCACCCCCTGCGCACCCGCTACGGCGTCGAGAATATGCCATGCCTGCTGTGCCCTGGACGACCGTCACGGATAGCGGCCGCGTCGAGAGACCACCCCAAGCGCACCCCCTTATGGTTGTCGAGAATATGTCATGCTTCTTGTGCCCTGGTCAACCGCCACGGATACCGAGCGCGGTGAGAGACCACCCCCTGCGCACCCCCTATGGTGTCGAGGAAATGCCATGCCTGCTGTGCCATGGACGACCGTCACGGATAGCGGCTGCGGTGAGAAACCACCCCCTGTGCACCCGCTACGGTGGCGAGAATATGCCATGCGTGCTGTGCCCTGGAGCACCGTCACGGATAGCGGCTGCGGTGAGAGACCACCCCCTGCGCACCCGCTACGGTGGCGAGAATATGCCATGCGTGCTGTGCCCTGGAGCACCGTCACGGATAGCGGCCGCGGTGAGAGACCACCACCTGCGCACCCCCTTATGGTGTCGAGAATATGCCATGCCTGCTGAGCCATGGACGACCGTCACGGATAGCGGCAGCGGTGAGAGACCACCCCCTGCGCACCCCCCATGGTGTGGAGAAAATGCCATGCCGGCTGCACCATGGACGACCGTCACGGATAGCGTTCGCGGTGAGAGACCACCCCCTGCGCTTTCCCATGGTGCCGAGAATATGCCATGCCTTCTGTGCCATGGACGACTGTCACGGATAGCAGACGCGGTGAGAGACCACTGCCCATATGGCGTCGAGAATATGCCATGCCTGCTGTGCCCTGGACGACCGTCACGGATAGCGGTCGCGGTGAGAGACCATCAACCTGCGCACCCCCTATGGTGTCGAGAATATGCCATGCCTGCTGTGCCCTGGACGACCGTCACGGATAGCGGCTGCGGTGCGAGACCACCCCTTGCGCACCCGCTACGGCGTCGAGAATATGCCACGCCTGCTGTGCTATGGACGACCGTCACGGATAGCAGACGCGGTAAGAGACCACCCCCTGCGCACCCCCTTATGGTGTCGAGAATATACCATGCCGGCTGTGCCATGGACGACCGTCACGGATAGCGGTTGCGGCGAGAAACCACCCCCTGCGCACCCCCTTTGTGGTGTCGAGAATATGCCATGCTTGCTGTGCCATGGACGTCCGTCACGGATAGCGGCCGCGGTGAAAGACCACCCCTTGCGCACCCGCTATGGTGTCGAGACTATGCCACGCCTGCCACGCTTTGCGAGCCCGCAAGGGAGGTGAGTGAGCTTCGCGGGTGAGCTGTGCTGTGCTGAGCTCAGCTGTGCTGGACAGTGTTGTGCTGTGCTGTGCTGTGTACGTGCTGTGTGTCAATGTGCTGTGTGCTGTGCTGTGCTGAGCTGTGCTGTGCTGTGCTGTGATGCGCTGCGCTGTGCTGCGCTGTGCTGTGTGAGAAAGAGAAGGAGGGGGAGGTGTGTGTGTGTGTGTGCACGGGAGGCGCAGGTGCGGCGCGGCAGGGATGAAAACCAGAACTGTGCTGTGCTGTGCTGTGCTGAGCTGTGCTGTGTGAGAAGGAGGAGGAGGAGGAGGAGGAGGAGGAGGAGGAGGAGGAGGAGGAGGAGGAGGAGGGGTGAGGAGAGACGCGGGTGCGACCGACGCGGGAAGGAAGAAAACCAAAATCCCACTAAGCATGTGGGGGGTACTTTGGGCCCAAAGGCCTGGCTCAAGATGGCCTCAGTACGGACCAAGATGACCCCAAGACAATCCAAGATCGCCCCAAGAGGGGCCTAAATGCCCCCAAGACGGCCCAAGAGGGCCCCGAGAGCGCCTCCAGATGCCAACATCATGAATTCCCCATCGGTTTTTGGAAGACTTTAGCGTTCTCGCCTTTCGCGATTCTCAGAGGCCACTGACTGCCCAAGCAGCTTCCAAAATGGCCCCCAGACTGCCCAAGACGCCCCCAAGAGAACCCCAAGACGGCCCAAGAGGGCCCCCAAGACGGCCCAAAGAGGCCTCCAAGATGGCCCCGGAAGGACCCCAAGAGAGCCCCAAGGCGGCCGCGAGAGGCCCACATGACGGCCTCCGAAGGGGCCAAGCGGCGCAAGAGCGCCCCAAGACGGCGCAAGAGGCCCCCAAGAGGCCCCCCAGAGGCCCCCCCAAAAGCGCGCCAAAGAAACCCCCAAGAAGGCCTCCAAGGGGCCTGTCGAAGCCCGAGCGGTAGTGAGGGGGTCCTCCGGACCCTCTGGAAAGAGTGAGGGCTAGCTTGTTCTCCTCTCGCGGGTGCCCCACCGCGAGTCTCCAAGCTAGCTAGTGCCCAAACGGCAGCGGAGTGAGGCAATACGCACTGAATCAACACTCCCACAACTTAAAAGTTGCCTCAACTCCGACTTTGGGCTCAGCTTTGACTGAAACCCTCTTCACATCACACAGACCATTGTCCAGAGCACGGCGCACGGGAGGCGAAAGGCCACTCAGATGTCGATCACCTAGTGGAGCCTGTCCTCTGAGGCTGACGCCTTCGACGTGGGAGCTCCCACTCGGCTCGAACCCGCCGCTCTCGACGAAGCGGGCATCCAGCTCCCCATGGACATAGCATCACCGGCAACAGAGCTCTCCTCCACAGCCACGATCGGAGCCTGGTCAAACACACCTGTCTGCTTCCATGACTTCGGACCATCTTCGTTCAACATCTCTGGCTGCAGACCACACTCCTCAACTAAGAATATGAGGATCTTGTCGCGCCAGAGGGGAAACTCTGCCATGCGCTCGCACACTGACACCCCGACGTCGCCGATCCAGCTGTGGAACTCCGACTCCCTGGGCAGACGTAGTGTCCGAGATGGCCGGCAGCTGTGTTGCGTCCCGCCAGCTCCTGTGCTGGTAGGGCCGTCCTGGCTCTCCGAGTAGCCCGCCGAGAACTCGTCCCAGGCCGGGAGGCGGAAGGAGTTCACCACGATCGATCCTCCAGGCGGGGCCGGCGGCACCTGGTCGTTCTTCAGCGCCGTGTGGTAGAGGCCCTCGAGCACCTTCAGGCGGTCGCGCATGCCGTCCTCGAGCGCCGCCGGCGAGTGTAACGTGATGTACCCCGTGCTGGCGTGGCGCACCAGCGTGATCTGCGAGGCGCTCTGTTTGCCCGACAGGCGGTCGTCCAGGATCCCCGCGCGGATCTGCACCTTGACCTTGTTGCTGGAGCCCTCGATGTTGCCCTCGCCAGCCTCCGCCAGACCCTCCAAGAAACTCCTCGCGCCACTCGCCGAGTTCTTCGCCTCGATCTTCACCATCTGCTCGCAAGCTCTTCGCGGGCGGCGGGGCCGCGAACTGCTTCCGCAAGGCACGCCCCGCCGATGCTTGAGCCAAGACGCTGCTCTCATCGGCGAGCTGGTAGGTCCCGTGGCGGACGCAGCTTCGGAGGATATCGGCGGGCTCCGCCTTATCCTTCGTGAGACAATCCGCCAGCATCAGAGACGTGGGGCCCCAACGCAGCGCGGGCCCAAGACGTGCCAGACTCTCCTTACTTATGGCAATATCTACTGCACACCTCTTATCGTCGATCCCAGACGGGCTTCCCGTCTTGCACGCGTTGTCATAGATACTCTTGCAGTCGATGACCGCCAGACTCTTAAACTTACTCAGATACCTGGCCCCATCTCCAAGAGTGAAGCCTCGAAAGAACCCCATGGCGAAGAAGCGCATGACCCACTCCAAATGTCCGAGACCGTCGGTCATCGCAGACGACTCCCCCGCCAACGTAGACTTGACCACCCGCTTCACCCGATAACTCCTCCAGATCAAAGGGCCCCACGGGGAAACCCTGCCTAGCTCCATGTCCCTGTTAGTCACCCCTATGATGTAGCCCCCCTGCGTGTGGCCCATGTTGGACATTTCTTTCGACGAGTAGTCTGAGTGGAGGATGAAGGTAAGCTCGGCGATCGGGATCGAAGGGCATCGGATCTCGAGGTCTGCAAACTGCTGAGCACGACGAGCCAACATATTTGCTTTCCTGATATCACCGACGGTGGGGTGGGGCATCTTCTGTTGGTTCGAGCTCACGAAGATGCTGAGGTCTGGCCGGGTCTGGGTCGCCAGCCAGTTCCCCCGCTGGTTGAGGGAGATGAAATCTTTTATTTCTGACGGGACCGCCAGAGCGTCAGCACTTGCATGTCGGCGTGTCGACACCCGCTCCATCTCCTCAGACGCGTGCTGATGCTGCGTCTGCACGATGGTGTAGTCGGGAAGCTGCCGCAGCCGGGACCCGACGAATTCGGCGTCTTCTCGCGCCACTTGCGGTAGGGAAAGCGGCTCCTCAGCTGCGACAAAGCCTCGGCCCACTTGGATCCCCGGCCGCCGAACACGCCGTCATCCACGCGCTGGCCGATGACCCCGCACAGGTCGCCAGGCCGGGCCACTCGAAGGGGGTCTGCTCCCTGGCCGTCGATGACACGGTAGTCGTCGAGGTCGAACTCCACGGAGTCGCCGACATCCTCGAACAGCAACAGCACGCACGGGTCCATGGGATGCTTCACGAAACCCAGCTCCTCGACCAGGAACTTGCTGAAGGTCAGCCACCACAGCTGAGGCTGATCGCTCCTGCCGTAGCCGTTGATGACCTCGCAGAGCTGATCCCCGTGCATCCCGTCCGGCAAGAACTCCGACGGTAGCGAAACGTAGATCGTGCCGTGCTCTGCCGGCGCCAGCGACGCGTCCGTCTCGAGGAAGGCCCACTCCGCGTCCCCGATGGCCAGGGGAAACTTGGCGGAGGCGATGGTCTGGAGGACGAACGCCCTCCCGTTTGAGGACAGCGTCGGGGCCTGAGTGCGGCCCGCCTTCACCAACTCCGGGAGATCTGGGTCCTTGAACCCCTGGATGGTCATCCTACACTTAACTGCAACGTTGCCCTCCTCGTCCTCCTTCTCCGTCAGGACCGGTCGGGGCTTCATGATGATCAGGCTGGGTAGACCGCACTCTCCTCGACTCCTCAAGCGGAAGGGGACGCCAAGACTGGGTCTTCTCCATCAGCTTGCTGTACTCCTTGGCGCAGCCCTGTGCGATCTTGGCCAGCCCGTCCTTCGAGCACCAGCGCGGTTCCCGCCTGTCAAGCTCTCGCCTGCCTCTGGCCAGCAGGACCTCCTCTATGTCCACCGCCGAGATCTCGTCGTCGTCATCGCTGTCGGGCGAGGCCGTATAACTTCCAGAACTGACTGCACACGCTGCTGCTTGGGTCGTCCAGGCCGGCGAGCTGACAGGCTTCGCTTCAGGGCGGTACTCGTCCTCGCAGCCTGGGGGTCCAGGTCCACGCTCCCAGGAGGCATCGGCACCTCGCCCCCGACGCGGGGGCGCTTCGCCTCCTCCACATATGTCTTGCATCGCAGCCGCTTCCGAACCTCCGCCGGCTCAGAGTCGACAGGAGCTCCAGACCCAGCACAGCCTTGATCGCCCTCCGTCTCCTCGTCAGGCCAGTACCCCGGCGCATCCTCTGGGACCGGAATCTCCGCAGAGTCGGCAGCAGGCGGCTCGGCTTCGGCAGGTGGTGAGGCCTCGGGCCGTGGTGGGGCCTCTGGCGGTGCCGGCCGCGCGTCGCCTCCTGCTGTCTCTGGGGCGGACTCCTCCTCATCGGCGGCCTCCGGCGGCCGCGCGTCCGCGGTGATGTCCGAGTAGAACTTCGCCTTCATGTCGTCCAGGTTGTGAGTCCGTAGCGACGACTCCACTAGGCGCCGCGCTGCCCTCTCCTCCGAGTTGGCCGGGCGCATCTGCTCTGAAGAGACCTTCAGCACACTGCCTGGCACGGCAATCGAATAGTTGCCGCGGACCGCGCCCACGCACGCGCCAGGCCTCCAGCGATAGTGGGCGCGTCGCCCAGCCACCTTCTTCGCATTGCGCCAGACCGCCACCATGTCGCCAGGCTGGCACTTCACAAGCTTACGGGGCCGCGCGTCCAGGGCCGGGCGGGTCGCCTGCTTGTCGTTGTAGCTCAGAACCTGTCGCCTGGCCACCGCTCGGACTCGAGCAGCAAACGCCGCCGGCGGGTCGTGCAGGACTGCGCTGTTCGCCACGATGTCCGGCGAGTCCACCAGCAGGTCCTCTGGCACCTCCGGGTTCCACCCGAAGACGATCTGGGCCGGGCTGATCCCGCCGACGCTCAGGAGAGAGTTCTTGGCCTCCTGCACCTGCGCCACGCACTCGCGCCACTCCCCGCGGTCCTGAGGCTGGACCTCGGCGATCACGGCGCGCAGCATCTGGGCGAACCACTGCCCATGCCGCCCCACCTCCCCGTTCTGCTCCTTGGCGCTGCCGGCCGTGTCCAGGATCGCAGTCCCGCCCCGCTCCATCGCACTCGCGAAGACCTTGGACGCGTGGGGCTTCGCCGGGTCAAGGCGGATCCACTTCGGGCGCAGGTAGGGCCGAGTCCAATTGCCTCGGCACAGGCGCAGCAGGTCGGCCGCCACCTCGCCATCGCCCTCATCGAACGGAGTCATGGACTGCAGCGACGATGTATCGCACACGATGTTGAGTGCCGTGACGATCTGATCGGGCATCCAGCCCGGGAGCTCCTTCACGTCCATGCCGATGGATCTATGTCCCGGTGCAGCTGGGCGAACCGCCTTCGGGTCAGCCTTGACGTCGCACTCTGGGCAGCGAAACTCCGCGGCCATCTTCAGGGCAGCCTCGGTCGCATTCGCATGGCGTAGATGTCTCATCATGGCGGGCACTGGGGCGTGGCCGAGATTGACGTGTAGACGGCGCAGGCCAGCCTCGATGGTCTGCGGCCGGCCATGGTACAGGTCGCCCCGGGCGAGGCGCTCCTTACCCTCGGTGTCCGCCTCCTCGCCCCCCCCCTGGTCGCCGACCCCCATGGCCTCCGCCTCGTGGGCGGCCGTCTGGCGGGCGTGGCTCTGGTTCTCCATTCTGGCCCGGCAGGCGCCTCTCACCAACGCCTTCGCCAGCCTGTCCGGGTGGATCTGGGACCAGACCGAACACTTCATGCCGCCAGCGCCGTCCATCACGTCCTGGCGCTCGTGACCGCCTCGGCACTGGCGGTCCACCTCCTCGACCACCTCCGGGAGATCCGAGGCGAAGCGCCAGACCTTGGCGAGGGGCACCCCTGACGCCTGGTCCAGCTTGCCAAACCTGCACGCCGCTGCCTCCGCGATGAAGGGGGGCAACTCTGTCAGGAAATGAATCATCTCCTTCGAGCCCCATGCCGAACTCCCTCGGGATTGCTCGCGTGTGAAATGCTTCCCGCGCATCATCTGCCAATCTGCAATCACCAGGCACAAGACAATAAAAGAGACAGCCTCCTGCACCTCTTGCTCAAACCTCTCAGGGCTGTCCTCGGGCGTGAGAGCCTGCAGCGGCGACAGCTTGCCGCAGGGGGGGTAGCGCGAAACGAGGAACGGATCCTTGGTCTCCAGGTCGCAGAAGAGTCGGGGGACGTCCTCGCGCTGGCGAGCATCCCAACCTGTCTGCAAATCGTAGGCTTCGCCATCTTCAAACCCAAACTCCTCGGCCCACTTGGTCAGCCCCGGGGGAGAGAACACCTCCACGATGACGGGTCTCCGCGAACTTGCTTGGCTCACTACGCACATCTCATTTATGGCCTCAGGGCTACGGCCCGGCCCTACTGAAAATCCTCGTTCGCGATGGGGACCGCTGATGAACCGTCGAGCAGCACCTCGTAGTGGCCGCCGCGGGTCGTCTGGAGCAGCACGCGGACGCCCAGCTTCGGGAACGCCAGCTCGTCCTTCTCCATATCCAGCGCGCAGCCCAGCTTCTTCAGGAGGGGCTTGCTCAGAAGGAGGCCCGCCTTGCCCGGGACCACGTACACGTCGACCATCTCGAGGTGGTTGCCGAGCCTCCACGGGATCTGGCAGACGCCGATGGAGTGCTGCTCATCACCGCTGAACCCCGTGAACGTGACCACTTTGTGGTCCTCGTCAATCTCGATGTCGTTACCGGACGTCTTGATCAGCTCGCTCAGCGTGTCCAAGCCAATCAGGGCCCTCGCGCAACCTGGGTCGATCACCCCGGCGCCCGGTGAGTGCACCATGAACGTCTCCGCCTCGTCGTCGTCGTCGTCGTCGGCGTTCCCGGCGTCGTAGTCGGCGATCTCGTCCACCTCCTTATGCGCCGATGCGTGAAGTGGTCCTCGGTCAGCTGCTCTCTGAGGCTCCTGTCGTCCCAGGTCGCAAGGATCTCCTCGATCTCGATCCAGGGGTCGGCCTCTTTTCCTCCAGCGAAGAAGCTCTCGACGAAGCCAACACCCCGAACTTCTGGCCGAAGCGACCCTTGCCGCCACCCCTGCCAGCTTGTTTCGGGCACTCCTTGCTGAAGTGACCCACCTGCTTACATGCCCAGCAGCGGACCCGAGCGGAGAACTTCTTCAGATCCGGCGCCTGCGGAGGTGGCAGGCCGCGCCTCTTCCGCTCCTCGGCGACCGCCACTCGGGTCTCCTTCCACGTCGCCCAGCACCTGGATGGCCTCATCCTCCTCCATGGGTTCCTCACGATCTTGCTCGACCTCCGCCAGGAACGCATCCACCTCCTCCTGGGAGCTAGCCGCGGGATGATGCTCTCCACCCGCAGCCTCCCACACGTAATCGTCCTCCACCCGGTGCACGCCGTGCTCGGGCAGCACCTTCGGGTAGACCGTCTTCAGTGCCAGGGCCAGCTTCTCGAACGTCCACTGCCTCTCGCTGGCCGCGAGGACGACGGCGCGCCGGTCGCCTCCGAGGCGGGCGCCCCGAAGAAGGAGAAATCCTTGAGCGACATCAGGGATTTCCACGCCTTCCTTCTTGGCCTTCATGAGTATCGTCTGGGCCCGGCCCACGTACGCGCTGGTGAGCTCCGCCTTCTCGATCTTCAGACCGAACACGGACTCCAGCGCGTCTCCCACTCGGTCGGCCGCCTCTCGCTCTGGGTACCGTGCGTCTAGGACGGCGAACAGCTTCTCTTCACCGCCGTCGACTGCCAACTCGTCCAGCTCCACATGCTCCAGAGCGTCCACGGCCGTTCCCTCCAAGAGGGTGTACAACATGGGGCCGAAGGTCTCAGACTTGCCTCCGCGCCCCTTCTCCACCAGCAATCTTGCTCGTGCCCATTTCTTCCAAGCCTTGTAATCCTGGACAGCAGCTGCTCCTTCTCCGGAGAATCGTCTGTCACGAATGCTGCTCCCTCCAGCGCTGCCTCCGTCCGCCATGGCTGTACTCAGGGCTGGTGGCTCAAGCTAGTGTCGAAGCCCGAGCGGTAGTGAGGGGGTCCTCCGGACCCTCTGGAAAGAGTGAGGGCTAGCTTGTTCTCCTCTCGTGGGTGCCCCACCGCGGGTCTCCAAGCTAGCTAGTGCCCAAACGGAAGCGGAGTGAGGCAATACGCACTGAATCAACAGGGCCCCAAAGAGGCCCCCACCAGGCCCCGCAACGACTGGACTGCACGTGCTCCGGACGTGCACCTCGTCAAGCGCGAGGAGTATCCACGTCCGCAGGTGACGTGCTGAGCGGCCGCGATTTTCGGCGAACGCCTTAATGTAGCGTGTCCAATGTCTTCGATGACTGAGTAACTGCTACAGTCAAGACCTACAATGGTTTGGGCCGCTTGGGCCTCCTGGGGGTCTAAGAAGGCGTCAAGACTGCTCAAGATGGCCTCAGTAGTGGCCAAGACGGCCCCAAGACAGTCCAAGATGGCCCTAAGAGGGCCCCAAAAGCACCCAAGACGGCCCAAGAGGGCCCAGGGCCCCAAGAGGGCCTCCAAGAGCGCCTCCAGAAGCCAAAATCATAGATTGTCATCCGGTTTTTGATTCGATTCTGAGGCCCATGACAGCCCAAGCAGCCTCCAAAATGGCCCCAAGACGGCCCAAAACGGCACTCAAGACGGCCCAAAAGGGCCATCCAAGACGGCCTAAGAAGGACCCCAAGAGAGCCCCAAGGCGGCCGCGAGAGGCCCACATGACAGCCTCCGTAGGGGCCAAGCGGCGCAAGAGCGCCCCAAGACGGCCCCCAAGAAGCGCCCTAAAAGCCCCAAAGAGGCCCCAAGAAGCCCCCAAGAGGCTTCCAAGAGGCCCCAAAGAGGCTCCCACCAGGCCCCGCAACGACTGGACTACACGTGCTCCGGACGTGCACCTCGCTAAGCGAGAGGAATCCACGTCCGGAGGTGCCGTGCTGAGCGGCAGCGATTTTCGGCGAACGCCTTAATGCAACGTGTCCAATGTGTCTACGTACTTGCTACATCTTGTCGTTTTTTACCCCCCTATCCCCCCCCCGCCGAGGCCAAGACACATCCACCATACCAAAGATGGTGCCTATGGTGCCTCCCTTTCTGGGCCTCGAAACCTATAAAGCCAACGGAATATGTATGATTTCGGCCCCTTGGGCCTCTTGAGAACCGCAAGACGGCTCAAGATTGCCTCGAGACGGGCCAGAACGGCCCCAAGACAGCCCAAGATGGCCCCAGGAGGGCTCAAAAAGCTTCTAAGATGGCCCCAGAGGGCCTCAAGGGAGCCCCAAAACATATATTTTCCATCTGTCTTTGAAGGATTTTAGCGTTCTCGCTGTCTTCGACTCTCGGGGGCCCATGACGGCCCAAGCAGCCTCCAAGATGGGCCCAAGACGGCCCGAAAGGCCCCAAGACTGCCCAAGAGGGCCCCTTAGATTGCCCAAAGAGGCCCCAAGGCAGTCCAAGAGGCCCCCAAGACGGCCCAAGAAGACCCCAAGAGAGCTCCAAGGCAGCCCGGGGAGGCCTCCGAAACGGCTTCCTGAGAGGCCATGCGGCGCAAGAGCGCCCCAAGACGGCCCAAGAGGCCCCCAAGAGACCACAAGAAGCTTCACAAAGACCCCCAAGAAGCTCCCAGGGGCCCCCACGAGGACTCCAAGAGGCTCGCAAGAAGCTCCCAGGAGGCCCCACAACGACTGGATTGCACGTGCTGCGGACGTGCACCCCGCGAAGCGAGAGGAATCGTCGTGGTAATGCTCGTGGCAGTCATAGACACGGCCCCTACAACCGTTGTCGCAGTGGTTCCCGTTAGTGTAGTTGTGGTGCTGACGGTGCTGCTGGTGACCTGGTACTTGACGTAGGTGCATGCGTCGCTGTCCAGGTCTTCGAAGTTCGCCACAACCTCACTCACTGCGCTGAAGCAATAACGCACACCTGTGTTGGTACAATCCTTGTCGTGCAACACGGAACAATTGGCGTCGGCACTGCACGCCGCTTCGGCCGAAGCTCTCGAACCAGCCACACTGTAGCAGAGCCCTGACCAAGCGGCACCAGCAACACGTGGCCCATCGATGTACAACACTTCAGTGGATACAGTCGTCCTCGTCGTGGTAATACTTGTAGCAGTCATAGACACGGCCCCTACAATCGTTGTGGCAGTGGTTCTCGTTAGTGTAGTTGTGGTGCTGACGGTGCTGGTGGTGACCTGGTACTTGACGTAGGTGCATGCGTCGCTGTCCAGGCCTTCAAAGTTCGCCACAATCTCACTTACTGCGCTGTAGCAATAACGCACGCCTGTGTTGGTACAATCCTTGTCGTGCAAAGCAACACAATTTGAGTCGGCACTGCACGCCGCTTCGGCCGAAGCCCTCGAACCAGTAACACTATAGCAGAGCCCCGACCAAGCGGCACCAGCAACACGTGGTCCATCGATGTACAACGCTTCAGTAGATATAGTCGTAATGGTCGTGGTAATACTTGTAGCAGTCATAGACACGGCCCCTACAATCGTTGTGGCAGTTGTTCTCGTTAGTGTAGTTGTGGTGCTGACGGTGCTGCTGGTGACCTGGTACTTGACGTAGGTGCATGCGTCGCTGTCCAGGCCTTCAAAGTTCGCCACAACCTCACTCACTGCGCTGAAGCAATAACGCACACCTGTGTTGGTACAATCCTTGTCGTGCAACACGGAACAATTGGCGTCGGCACTGCACGCCGCTTCGGCCGAAACTCTCGAACCAGCAACACTGTAGCAGAGCCCTGACCAAGCGGCACCAGCAACACGTGGCCCATCGATGTACAACACTTCAGTGGATACAGTCGTCCTCGTCGTGGTAATACTTGTAGCAGTCATAGACACGGCCCCTACAATCGTTGTGGCAGTTGTTCTCGTTAGTGTAGTTGTGGTGCTGACGGTGCTGGTGGTGACCTGGTACTTGACGTAGGTGCATGCGTCGCTGTCCAGGCCTTCGAAGTTCGCCACAATCTCACTTACTGCGCTGTAGCAATAACGCACGCCTGTGTTGGTACAATGCTTGTCGTGCAAAGCAACACAATTTGAGTCGGCACTGCACGCCGCTTCGGCCGAAGCCCTCGAACCAGTAACACTATAGCAGAGCCCCGACCAAGCGGCACCAGCAACACGTGGTCCATCGATGTACAACGCTTCAGTAGATATAGTCGTAATGGTCGTGGTAATACTTGTAGCAGTCATAGACACGGCCCCTACAATCGTTGTGGCAGTGGTTCTCGTTAGTGTAGTTGTGGTGCTGACGGTGCTGGTGGTGACCTGGTACTTGACGTAGGTGCATGCGTCGCTGTCCAGGCCTTCGAAGTTCGCCACAATCTCACTTACTGCACTGTAGCAATAACGCACGCCTGTGTTGGTACAATCCTTGTCGTGCAAAGCAACACAATTTGAGTCGGCATTGCACGCAGCCTCGGCCGAAGCCCTGGAACCAGCAACACTGTAGCAGAGCCCTGACCAAGCGCCACCAGCGACACGTGGACCATCGATGTATAACGCTTCAGTAGATATAGTCGTAATGGTCGTGGTAATACTTGTAGTAGTCATAGACACGGCCCCTACAATCGTTGTGGCAGTTGTTCTCGTTAGTGTAGTTGTGGTGCTGACGGTGCTGGTGGTGACCTGGTACTTGACGTAGGTGCATGCGTCGCTGTCCAACCCTTCGAAGTTCGCCACAATCTCACTTACTGCGCTGTAGCAATAACGCACGCCTGTGTTGGTACAATGCTTGTCGTGCAAAGCAACACAATTTGAGTCGGCATTGCACGCCACTTCGGCCGAAGCCCTCGAACCAGTAGCACTATAGCAGAGCCCCGACCAAGCGGCACCAGCAACACGTGGTCCATCGATGTATAACGCTTCAGTGGATATAGTCGTACTGGTCGTGGTGATACTTGTAGCAGTCATAGACACGGCCCCTACAATCGTTGTGGCAGTTGTTCTCGTTAGTGTAGTTGTGGTGCTGCCGGTGCTGGTGGTGACCTGGTACTTGACGTAGGTGCATGCGTCGCTGTCCAAGCCTTCGAAGTTCGCCACGATCTCACTTACTGCACTGTAGCAATAACGCACGCCTGTGTTGGTACAATCCTTGTCGTGCAAAGCAACACAATTTAAGTCGGCATTGCACGCCGCTTCGGCCGAAGCCCTCGAACCTGTAGTACTGTAGCAGGGGCCTGACCAAGCGGCACCAGCAACGCGCGGCCCATCGATGTACAAAGCACCAGTTGATGTGATAGTCGTTGCGGTAATTCCGATTGTCGTCGCTGCCGTCGTCGATGATTCGGAATTGCTCGTTGCTGTGGTACTACCTGCAGTCACAGAGCCTGTTGTGGCAGTCACAGAGCCTGTCGTGGCAGTCGCGAAGTCTGTTGTGGCAGTCGCAGGACCTGCGCCTGCAGTCGTTGTGGTAGCCGAAGTGCTTCCCGCTGTTGTAGTTGTGGTGCTGACGGTGCTGGTGGTGACCTGGTACTTGACGTAGGTGCATGCGTCGCTGTCCAAGCCTTCGAAGTTCGCCACGATCTCACTTACTGCACTGTAGCAATAACGCACGCCTGTGTTGGTACAATCCTTGTCGTGCAAAGCAACACAATTTGAGTCGGCATTGCACGCCACCTCAGCCGAAGCCCTCGAACCAGCAACACTGTAGCAGAGCCCTGACCAAGCGCTACCAGCGACACGTGGACCATCGATGTATAACGCTTCAGTGGATATAGTCGTACTGGTCGTGGTAATACTTGTGGCAGTCATAGACACGGCTCCTACAACCGTTGTCGCAGTGGTTCCCGTTAGTGTAGTTGCGGTGCTGACGGTACTGGTGGTGACCTGGTACTTGATGTAGGTGCATGCGTCGCTGTCCAACCCTTCGAAGTTCGCCACAATCTCACTTACCGTACTGTAGCAGTACCGCACGCCCGTGTTGGTACAGCCCTTGTCGTGCAAAGCAATACAATTTGAGTCGGCATTGCACGCCGCCTCGGCCGAAGCCCTGGAACCAGTAATGCTGTAGCAGAGCCCTGACCACGCGCCACTAGCAACACGTGGACCATCGATGTATAACGCTTCAGTGGATATAGTCGTACTGGTCGTGGTAATACTTGTGGCAGTCATAGACACGGCTCCTACAACCGTTGTCGCAGTGGTTCCCGTTAGTGTAGTTGCGGTACTGACGGTACTGGTGGTGACCTGGTACTTGATGTAGGTGCATGCGTCGCTGTCCAACCCTTCGAAGTTCGCCACAATCTCACTTACTGTACTGTAGCAGTACCGCACGCCCGTGTTGGTACAGCCCTTGTCGTGCAAAGCAATACAATTTGAGTCGGCATTGCACGCCGCCTCGGCCGAAGCCCTGGAACCAGTAATGCTGTAGCAGAGCCCTGACCACGCGCCACCAGCAACACGTGGGCCATCAATGTACATAGCTGTTGTCGTCGTGGCAGTGCTGGTCTCACTAGCCCAAGTGCTTGAGCCAATAGTGCTTGTGGAAACAGTGCTTGTGGTAATCTGGTATCGGATGTAAGTGCATGCATCACTGTCCAGACTTTCAAAGTTCGCCACAATGTCATTGATGACGCTGAAGCAATAACGCACGCCTGTGTTGGTACAGCCCTTGTCGTGCAAAACGGTGCAATTGGCGTCGGCACTGCACGCCGCTTCGGCCGAAGCTCTCGAGCCAGCAGTGCTGTAGCAGAGCCCATACCAAGCGCCACCAGCAACACGAGGGCCATCGATGTACATAGCTTCGGTCGTCGTGGCTGAAATCGTCGTCGACGTTACCGTAGCGATTCTTACGATCGGCTGGCGATGCTGCTGGCGATCGGCTTGCAATGCTGCGCGGCAGAAGCATGAGGAATGCACAGGGCAATGCTCTAAAGCCCCTACGACTTTGCCAGAATGTCCGTCCCTGCAAGCCTGCCCAGCCGAGCAGTCCGCAGCACTCGCACAGGGAGCTCCCCGAGGCCCTCCGTCATCGCCTGACCCTGGCACGACACCGCCCGCCGATCTGGAAGCCGATGCGTTCGGGCCAGGGCCCGCATCACTCGCGTGTCCCGCGCGCCCGAGGCCCTCCCAGACGCCAACGTCAGCACCCATCACGACGCCGTGCTTCCCGCCCCCCTTCGCCGGCCAGGCCACGGAGGCGCCCCGGCCAGGCCCTGCGCCGCCCCCCCGGCCCGCGCCTCCGAGGCCGCCCCCGGCGTCCGCCTCCTCCTGCCCGCCGGCAGCGCCCCCGACCTCGCGGAGATGGTCAAGAAGGGCTCCCGGGAACCAGAGGAGGAGGAGGAGGAGGAGGAGGAGGAGGAGGAGGAGGAGGAGGAGGAGGAGGAGGAGGAGGAGGAGGAAGGAGGAAGGAGGAAGGAGGAAGGAGGAAGGAGGAAGGAGGAAGGAGGAAGGAGGAAGGAGGAAGGAGGAAGGAGGAAGGAGGAGGAGGAGGAAGGAGGAGGAGGACCGAGGAGGAGGGGTCCTCCGTGGCCCCTTCTTCCCAGGCGCGCCCAGGCGCTCCCAGGGCAACCCTAGGTGGTCGTCGGACAAGATTTCATGCGGGAGTCGCGGGTTTTCCCCCAGGACAAGTTGTATTGGTGAAAACCCCCCTCTATGCCAAAACCTATTCTTGTGGGCGCATAGCTCATGGACCAGCTCCTCGAGCTCGGCCAGATCGACCGGGATTTCCGACCCGGCCTCCAGTTCAGACTTCACACGCTCTTTGATCCAACCCCCGTGTCTCTCGACACGTCCGTTCTGCCAAGGCGAGTTGGCGTCACAGACGTGGTGCATCACGCCCCACTGTTCTCTTCGACCTCGAGCAGAACGATCTTCAAATTCAGATCCTCCATCGGAGAGCAGAAAATGGGGGGCTCCGAACGGTCGAACCCACGTTTGGACAAACGCCCTCCACACACACAGCCTTCGGCTCCTCGACCCTGACACAGACCTGCAAGTTGGATCCGTGGTCCACTACGTTGAGAAATGGGATCGATTTCTCCTGGAAGGGCAGAAAGAACAAATCGACCCCGACTATGTGGTTGAACCGAAACGTCCTCGGCATCGCCACCCGCCTGTGACTGGCGGTGCGCGATCTCTCTGAACATTCGGAACACTCGAACGAGTCTCGGATCCAGCGAAGCAAGTGTATCTTCACGCCTCCCGCGCGCAGGACCCCAATGAACTTTCGATTGTCTGGGTGGCCCATATTGTGGCGCAGCCGAAACAACAAACGCTTCTCTTGATCTGATGGCTCGGGAATCGGTTCACTAACTGGAGCGGGCCTGGTGGGTCGAGTCTCTGGCTCGTCCTCCCCAGTGTCGTCTGGGTCGAGCTCTTCCTCTTCGCCTCCCGACACATCCCCCACCGGAAAGGCGCTCTCATCGAGCTCCGCCCAGGTGACCTTTCTACCTTGACTCGCCCCACTCCAGTGTTCTGTCACCGCACGAGCTACAGCGTCAACGAACCTGGGAGGGTAGACCTGGCCCCGGGAGGTGCGGGACTTTCCCTCTAGGAGAACGTGCTTGTGGGTGCCGTCGCACCAGTGTCCCCCCAGGACCTCTCGCAAACGTGGGTGGTTGGTTAGCACCCCGGTGGGTTTCTTATTGAGCCCTTCCCCCGTAACATTAAGCCCGAAACTGCACATGTCCACTCGAATGCGGTGTACCTCGGGAAGATCTTCGATCGCCGGGACAACCTGAGTGTCCCACGATGTAGCGAACAGGGGGTGCTCGCACGCAAAGAATCGGCCTCGGCGAGCCTGATACCCCGCGATCTTCATACAAAATATGAAGTCTTCGAGGCCCTCTCGAACCAGCTCGGCCCATTTGTCCTGATCCCTGACAGCTTCGCTGATCCGACTGATGGCTGATAAGACCCTACACGGTGGGCAGAGCCAGATAGTTTTCGGGTTGATCTTCCTTGATGCTTTAATATGCTTGTCCAAAGTCTTCTGCGGTCCCGGGCCTTCCTGGAATCCCACCCGGTCTCGAGGTCCCAGCTAACAGTCCTACCCAAGGTGCCTCCTCGCTTTGGACCCTGGGACCGATCCGGGACGGAGAGAAAACCTCGAAGAAAGTGGTCCTTCGTTTGGCCACCTTAGGCCTCGTCTCCCCAGACTTCTCGTACCTGTGCAATCGGGAGGCTGCCATAACTTCAACAGCTAACCTAACTTCGCTTGGGCAAGCGATCTCGTGATCGTCGTTAAACACGTCACCCTGAAACCATTCGGCCCCCTCAAGGTCCAGGTCCTCTGAGGACTGCCGTTCGCGCCCAAACTCTCGCAAATCCTCCGCCCTCCGACGTCGAGGCTGAGCTCCTGTGAGCTCGTCTCTGCGTTCGGCAACGGAGCTCGACTTGGGAGAGGAAATACTGGGACTAGGGCTGGACTGTGCCGCGACTGGAAAAATGGCGGAGGAGGTAAGGGCAGGAGCAGAAAGGGAAGGAGTGAACACGGGAGGAATGCTGTCTGGCGGGGCCTCTTGCGTAAAAGGTGGGCAGCCGCACTGCTCATGACACGCGGTCAAGCTCAACCCTGGCATTCTGCCTCGGCGTGCGGCACGGCTCAACCCTACATGCTGGGCTCCTCGTTCGACAGGACCTCCCAGCCGTCTGGAGCGTCCGGCCCGACCTCCTCGGGAATCGGGCCCAGGCTCCACCACGTCACTCCCGTCGTGGTAGTTGGTGCCGTCGATGCTGTCGTTGTCTCCGTAGGAGTCGTCGTTGTCATGTGGCCTCCCTGAGTCCCGTCGGGTCCACCACTCCCGGAGGCTTCTCCACTCGGCGGAAGGTCTACCCCGCTCGTGTCCAGCCAGGGATCGCCCAGGGTCGCCTGCTGGGCCTGCATCTGGGCGTTGGCAATGTGAACCAGCCCTGTCACGGCCGTCCCGATCTGAACCATCATGTGGCCCAGCTGTCCCACTGCCGTGTCGATGTGCTGCACCGTGACCCCCATGGTGTTGACCGCCTTGCTGATCTCGTCCAGCGTCTCCGCGAAGCCCTCGAAGCTCCCGATCAGCCTGCGTATTTCGATCACCCCTTGGTAGATCTGCTGCAAGCCCCCCTCGACCTGGGACGGGGCCTGCTGGTGGGCCGTCGCCACTTCCACCATGCGATCCAGCACCTCCTGCAACTTCCCGAGAGCCCTCGCGCTCTCCGGCACCGACTGAAGCTGCCACTGTAGGCCTTGAAGAAGAGTCCCCAGGCTGTTGACTGTGGTGAGCGCTGCTCCACCTGCCTGAAACTGAGGGCTCTCTTGCGTCATCTCCACCGCTTTCTGGGCCGACGCTGCCGCTGATCTGGCTGCCTCGGCGCTGTCTGCGGAGGCGGTCCAGCTGGAGCCCCTGCACCCCGAGGAATCCACGCGATGCTTTCTCCGCAGTGCGTGCAGCGCGAGCCCGACCCGTGCTGATTGCCATAGTATTTGATTGCCGTTCGAGGGTGGTCGCACAGTGGAGCTGGCTTGGGCGGAGGCTTCGCCGGAACTGCGGCGGTTGCCGCTCTGGGCACCTGAGTAGGAGGCGGCTTGGCAGCCGCAAGACCAGCCAGTGTAGTCGATAGTCCCGCTGAAGCCGCAGCTGCGGTCTGCTGCTGCTGCTGGGCTGTCATTGCCTGCTGGCTGGGTGGCGGCTTCGCCGGAACCTGAGATAGATGCTGTTGCTGCTGGACCTGCTCTCCCGCCACTGGAGGCACGACCGGCAGACTGCCGATCGAGGGGATTGGGGCCCACTGGGTTGCGGCCGCCGCTGCTGCCCGCAGCGCTGGTTGAGCTGCATAAGCGGCGGGTGCCCCTGCTTCTCCCAGAGGCTGCTGGAGCGCAGGCATGGCCTCGTCGGCGGCTGCCGGGATCGGCGGCGCCTGCTGGTCCCCGCCGCCTGCCCCCGGCTGCTCCTCGAGCTCACCTCCGAGTCGCTCACCTCGGCGGCCCTCCTCGCCAAGAACTCCTCCGTCGCCTGCCTCGCTCCGGGCGACTTCTTCTTGCCTGCTGCCGCTAGCTTGAGTGTCAGAAACATGAACGCCAGCCTGCACGCCATCGCACTTCTCGGAGTGATCGTCGGTGGGCAAACTGAGACAGTAGGGGTCGATCTCTCGAGCCAAAACGTGCTGCGTACAGACAGGTAAGGTCGCCTCTGGAGGCACCTCGTATGATCTCTGAGCTTCTTTCCCCACGGACGTTGATGGCCCCGAGCGTCTCCTTAGCATTTCCGCCGGATCCTAAGCCCCAGGCCCGCGTCGAGGCCGCTACCTGAGCTAGCCGCCCGCAGATCTCCCTCGACCAGGTCTGGATGAGGCTCCTGAGGACCCACATCTTGTCTGTGGAGTCCTGGATGGTGCCCTTGAGGACCTGCTTCTCCCCTGCGAGGTCCTTCTCCTTACCTATGAATTCCTGGCGGGTGCTCTCAAGGCCCAGCTGCTTGCCCCCTGGGTTCTTCTTGAAATTGTTGAGGCCATTGAGCCTAGTGACCGGGGCTCTCGATTGCTTCCTATTCCTGAGAAGAAGCCGAATTAAGAGAAAGAGAACAATGCTGATGTACTGGATCACAGTTCCATCTGGGGTCATCTCTTGGACCCGTCCGCCTTCAAATCGAAAGGATGCTGCATTCAAGAACGAATACTTGCTCAGTGCACCTGCCGGGGTCCTGCCTTTGCCCGCGCCTGGGCCTACTATGTCTACCATCCTGTGTCCGAGCTTCGTCATGCGAATGTCCTCTTCGAGGACTCCGGGCCTCAGGAGATTGGCTGGTGGATCTACCACACACTCTAAGAAATCTAGAAGATTGACCGAGAGAATGCGCGGCACGCCCTCGCCCAGGACAGTCGTCTCGACGATTCCTAGCACGCCCCCCAGGCAGGGAGGAAACAAAACTGTAGCTATGACCTTTGCAGGACCGCCTACTCCATGAGCACTGCGCAAAGGCCGCGCTGACTCGGGCACCGTCGCGTACCGGAGCCCGTGCTCGGCAAGCTCCTGTGCCTCCTTGTTGAGTGAGGCCCTGCCGACGATGTCACTGCCCGCGCCGGGGTCCACGAGGCCCTGGTTCGAGGCTGTGGCGAGGAGCGCGGCCCCGATCTCCTCCTGGATCTTCTTCAGCGTCTCCAGTTGCCCGTGCAACACCACCGGCAAACAGGGGCCGGGCGACGTGCATCCCGTGAACGTGTATCCTGCTAGGTTCTTCTTTCTCTTGTCGTCGGTCCTCCTGCTCGCGTCCGCCGGAGGGTTGGGGCACTCTCTGGACCAGTGCCCCTTCTGGAGGCACTTCTTGCAGTGTGTCACCTTCATGAGCTGTTCTAGAGACAGCTTGTCGCGCCTCCCAGACTGCTGGCGGCCACCTCGTCCTCGACCTCGCCCGGGGCGCCGATCTCGACCACCACCTCGAGACCCGCCTCGGCCGCCACTGGTAGGAGCGCGGTTCGATGTTCGAAAGTACTCCCTGTCGCGCTTGGCGGCTCTCTTCAGGTCCTTGTTCTGTTTCCACGAGCGCTTCTTCTGCCCCAGCTGAAGGTGTACTTCCTCGGCCTCGTCCTCCTCTAGTTCCAAGTCCTCGATCTCTGCCAAAAAGGCTAGAACATCCTCTTCGCTCAGCTCGTCATCTTCTTCCCCTGACCCCTCCTCGTCGGACTCTGCCTCGCCCTGTCGATCGTCAAGGTTCGACTCCGAGGTGCCGTGCCGAGAGGGCGGAAGAGGAGGAGGGGGGAGAGCTGGAGCGCCTGGGCCCTCGCCGGGACGACCGGCTTCTGCGGTCACCGCGGGGTTGGAGGAAAGAGGTCTGCCTGGAAGTAGGCGCTCACTAGTACCGAAGTCCATCTGCCTGAGCGCACAGGACGCGTGCGAGTACTCGAGGCTTCCCTGCGTCAACGTTCTGAGGTTCTGATGGCCTTGTGCAGATAGGCCAGCTCCTTCTTCCAACATCAGACCTTTCAGCTTGCCTGAGAGCCAGAGGTCGTTGCCCTCTGCCTCCTGAAACTGCATGTCCCTCCTGGCCACGTACTGTGTCACGATTGCCCTCGTACAATGCTCGTCGTCCTGTGCGTCTCAAGTCGTCGCCCTCGCGCGCTCCGCTCATCAGGTCCATCCTCTTGAGCAGCACGTCGAGCCACTGGTGCCCGGTGAGCAGGTCCTCAGCTATGTCTTCAAACTTTGACTGCATCGTCCAGTCGAAGAGGCTGAGAAACTTGTCGGACCTGCGCCACACGGGCACGTCGGTGCCGCGGTTCCATCGCTGCACCGATTTCTTCCGCTGTCTGTAGTGCGACCAGCCTGGCCATGCTGGCGGCCCCGTGAAGTCTCCTCGAGTGGATGGTGCCGCCTGCCATGTGTTCTCCCACCCGTCGGAGGTCGTCCAGTCGTCCTGCTGCCACCTGGGTCGACCCTGCCACGCCTGGTCGTCCCAGTCCTTGTTTTCGGCGCGCCACCGCGCGTCTCCCTGCTTGCTGTCCCAGCCGTCCCCGTTGTCGTCGTGCCGCCTGGCGTCGCCCGGCTTGCCGCTGCCCCAGCTGGCATCGGCACTCCTAGGGGGAAAACAAACCTACCTCGCTTTTGACCACCCTCGCTTCCAAGAGATACCAAACGACGCCAAATTGCAGCCTGTACTGGTCAGGCCGCTTGACGAGGAGGCGCGTGGTATGGCTTGGTTTTGCCTGGAAGCGAAAGCGGGGGAGGTAATTCACGCTCTGAACTCCAGCCTGAGCTGCGCTCCTGCCGAGCCTCGCCTCTGGTCCGGCCGACCGTCCAGGGATCAACTTCCTCCCACGGGTCCTGCTCTGCTCGCTGCGTCTCGCCACCACCGTCTTCACGCCGTGCTGAATGACCGCCCGTCGCCCCTCCGCCTCTGATGGTGTCCTGCACGATCTTCTCGATGAGCTCCTGTACCTGGGCAGAGAGCTCTTCCCTCGGAGGCTGAGCTGCTTGAGCGCCTTCCCCTCCTGGTGCCTCTGAGCGCCCCTCGCTCGCTGCACCGCCAGGGACCAGCATCGCGTACGCTTGTTCGTCGTCTGCCGGCATGCCGGCAACTGCCGTGGATCCCACACCGTCCGCTTCGGCGAGCGGGACTGGCCCGGTCGCTGGAGCGTCGCACTGCCGCCGCCTCAGCAGCTGCGGCTCGCGACACCCGCGCCGATCATGGCCTGCCCCGCTCCGCTACCAACTGTGGCAGCAGCAGGATAAAGCAGATGCCTTTATACCTTGAGCCAAACGGGCAACGGAATGAAACCAAGCTCCCGCTCTCTGTAGAAAGACCTACATGCTAAGCCTATATCTGACGAAATGGAACTCCATCACAACGGGGGCCACACTCCGAGCTGCTCGGTGAGCGTCGGAGGGGCGTCACCCCCGCCGACAGCCCCGCAGCGGCCCCCCGTCGCGGACAGCCACCGCGCGCCGAAGGGGCTCCGACCCCCGTCGCGGCGCGACGACGAGGCGAGGTTGACCCCCCGTCGGGGGGGTACCCCCCCGCGCTCGTTCAGAAACCCAGAGTAACCAAAACCGAACGCGGAAACGTGGTGCCGACGCCGATCTTGGTCACCGTCGACCTTGGTCGGCGCCATTCCGTGGATCGCCCTCGCAGCTCGGCGACAGCCGACAAGGACCATGACCACAAGAGGCATCGACAAAATCCCGCGACATCTTGGTCATGGTCCCCGCCCCAGATGTGCGATGCCCCGAGCTTGTCAGCAGCGCGCTCCCCCCAAGAGTTCCGGCCTCTTCCCAGGGACCGACCCTCGATCCCGACTGGCCCCGAGGCCCGGCGAGGGCCCCCAGGGGCCGAAGGCGGCAGGAAGACCTCCCGCCGTGGCTCTTCGACGGCGCGAGCACGTCTTGGAAGACGTCTCGGTCATGGCCCCCCCGGCTACACGCAAGAGTGACCCTGCCCTGGCTCCTGATCCGCCGTACTTTGGATGATTTTCCGACCTAAAATTGTGTCGGAAATCGACGCCAAAGGAGCCCCAAGGGCGGAAATCGACGCTCAAAGGGGCCTCAAAAGTAGGGCGGAAATGTCCGCCCTACTTTCGAAATCGCCCAAAGTAGGGCGGATCAGGAGTCAGGGCTGGGCAAGAGTGGCCTTTGGGTGCGCGGTCCAGCGGGGGCCGCTCGGGGGCCAAACACAGGCGCACCAGCCGGCGCCATCGCCTCGCACGCGGCGAATTTCGGCGTTTGGGGGGCCCCAGTCGGAAGCCAGGCAAGGGCTGCTAAATCCGTGGCTGCTAAAATCGACCTCCGGGAAGTTGTCTTCGTCCTTCCGGTAAGTTGTCTCCGTCGACTGTTTCGCGTGCCGCGCCTCATTCTGGGAAGTTGTTTCTTTCCTTCCGGGAGGGCCGCTTTGGCAGCCACGGTTTCAGCGGCCCTCGCCCAGCTTTCGACGCTGGGCCCGCACCAAAGGTCGCTCCGGCCACGGGTCACTCTTCCGTGTAGCCGGCCCCCGTTTGACTACCTACCAGACCACCCCAACCCAACCCGAAGACCCGAACTTCGGGTGGGGGGGGGTAAGGGTTCCACATGTGCTTTTTCGATGTTTCCCGACCCCCCCCCACTGGAAATCGAGGGTAAATCTGAGCCTTCGGGTTGGGTTGGGGTGGTTTGGTGGGTGGTGACCGTTCTCCCCGTTGGGTTGGACGGGCGCCAAACACGTCCTCCCCGTAGGAGGTTGTTGGGGACGGGCCTAAAGCCAGAGCACCTCCTCGTTCAGCCAAAATCGGAGGCCTCCGAGTCTGACTCGAAACCGCAGTCCGAGGCTCGGAGGGAGGCGGCCCCTAGGTCCTTGACCCAGGATAAATCCGACTCGGACAGGCCGAACGAATCCAACACCTGCTCTCGCGGGGCGAAGCCCTCCGCGGAGCCGACATTCACAGGACCTGAAACTCCCTGGGGGGCCTGGCCATCCTCTACCAGCGACTGAGCCAAGACCCTCTGCTCGGCGAGGCTCAGGCTCTCATGAGCCCCCAGAGTCAAATTCTTCAGGTCCTTCTTATACGAGGGAAACTTGCCCTGCCGAATCCTTCTCAGCTGGTCATTAATTCCACCCGTCGTGAGTTTGGGCCTGCACAGGCCTTTAGCTCCAGCATTGGGAGCCCCAGAGAAAAACGATCCGCACCGACAACAAAATTGGATCCTACCCCTGGGGTTTCCAGGAGGTTCAATGACAGGGCTGGCCAAAAAAGCATGGCCGTTGGCCCGAAACACTTGCCGAGAGAATGAACGCCACTCCTCCCCCAAGTCCGAAGAACCTCCCACCTCCCTTTGATCGTCGCCCAGGGCCTGGCCGAGGGCCTCAGCCTCTTGTGAGTGCTGCCCCTGGCCATCGCTGCCTGTCGACCTGGGCACTAGGCCTGTAGTGTCACGGGGCCCGTTGGACATCAGTACCTCCGCCGATCCAGCCCACCTGCAGGCCTCGCGGGCGAGGCACCTGAGGCCTCTGTACAGGCTGGCCTCTTCGTCGCTGACCCCGTGACACTCGGCTCCTAGTTTGGCGAACTTATCTGCGAGCCCATTGGCCCGTCTTTCCCAAACACTGCTCCTGCCCGCCTCGACATCGGCCGCCGTGGCGTGGCCGAGCGTCTTGAAGCACTCGAGATCGCTGAGAGTGAACGAGCTCCACACGGGGCCCCAAAGATGACCACGCGGGGCTCCAGGGCCCTCCGCGAACCCAGGGCCCCGAGACAGCGAATCCAGAGTGCTCTGGCAATCTATATAGCATTGAAACGGGGGAAGACCAACTTGCGTAAGCATATATACAGCATAGTCTTCCCCATCTTTGCTAGTTTGCTGCGGGGCCGCACTCAGAGGAACTGGACCATAGGCCGCCGAGAGCGACTCCCCGAACCTGTCGACCGATACGATACTCCAACCAGCCCGAGTGAGTCCATCGAGGCCCATGTATTTGGCCGACCCGTCCAGGAATAACAACCCCGTCAAACGCCCCGTCTCGGGCCTCTCGTGCCAGTGAACTGTTTGCGTGGGCTCCTCGACGTCGAAGAGCGAGCGAGGGTGAGGAAAGATGCACCTCGCGAACCTCTCCGCCATGAGCGGCCCGAACTGCTTCACTCTCTGCGCACACCTACACAAGTGAGCACTCGCATGGTCTCGCCGCCATGCTTCGTGCGCAGGGCACTCGTACTGACGGTGCCACAAAGTACCTGGGGCCCCCTTGCACACCTGACAAAGATCATCATCGTGGAGGTTGTGAGCATGAAGTCGGGCTTGGGGCCAGTGAACTCCCGAGACCAAACCTCTTAAACATCGCTGATGGTGCTTCCCCCAGGTTTCGGACTTCTCCTTGAACATCCTGGAAATGCCATCCCAGAAGATAGGGTACACAGGTGGCCCATCAAGGCCATTCTGCAAGAGAAGGGCATGCCTATCTGACGCTCGCACAGCACCTTGCCTGATCATAGACCTGACCTGCATCGGGGAGAGCCTGAGCAAGTCATGCACAACGTTCAAGTCATCTTTGATGGTGTGCTGGTCTACAAAGTCCCAGCCTATGCCCCGCAACGTTAAAAGCGCGACGTCGCTGGGGGAAGACGCTGACCTCCAGGGCTGAGCTGAATTCTGAAACTTGGCGATCGAGACCCTCATGGTATTGGCCAACACCTGAACGTGAGGGACAGCTTCCCAAACTGCAGTCGCCCACATGAAAAGCACGTGCCCCACGTAAACCACCAGAGGGTCTACCTTGACCCCAAGCCCATACGTGTGCATCCTGAGCCCAACCGAAGCACCTTTAGGGAGCCTGCCTAGGGAACTAGCAGCCCCGATACGGAGCCCAGCCAATTTTGTGGGGGCCACCCCAGAGACCGATGATCCCCATAGGGCCGATGCCACTGGCCCCATCCTGTGAACCATCCCGATGTCGGCTCCACCTCCTTTTAGTATCTTGAGCCTCCTGGCCCTGCGCGACGCACCTGCAAACCTTGAGTTCTGAATACCGATCCTGCGGAGGCCTCCCAAGGTAGCGTTGGTTCCAAGATTCCTCGCCGTGTCGGTGCGGCAAGAGGTGGGGAGGGACCAGGCCTTGGACAGGTGCGCCTCAACCTCCTTCGAGCAAAGGTAGGCACACTTCTTAAACGCCACAGGGAGCTGCAGCTGCTTGAAACTCTTGATCAGAGACTCTACTCCCCCAGCCAGTTGGGCCGCCACCTGATGCTTGGGCCCGCAACACTGAACAGTGATGTCGTCCACCACATTACGCACATACAACAAGTTCCTGCTCTCACGGGCCTCCAATAGCGGTCCTAGTAGCAACATCTTGGCGAACGTCGTAGCCCCCGAACACCCAGCCACGATTGCCCCGTTCGATTCGACGACGGCCGACGAAGCTCCCCCGTAAAGAAGCACACGGTAGCCAGCATAGATGGTACAGTACGCTTTGACCAGCCTGACTGGGAAACTAAACCGTTTAGCTGCGACCAGGAGGTCCCCGTGGTTGACATTCTCATAGAACTTAGCCAAGTCCAAGAGAGCCGACGCTGATTCGAAGCCTGCTTTACGACAATGCGCCCCGAGCAAGTTGTGGACCCATCCGGCCCTCTCGCACGTCGTGTCGGGCCCTGAGCCCCAGAAAAATTCGTACACGTGGGACTTTTCCCAGGAGCGGCAATACGGCTGCCTCAATCGGCTCCAGAGCTTCGTGAAAAGGCATAGCAAACCGATCGGCCTGACCCCTCCCGTTGGTTTGTCCCAAAAAACCACATTGGTCAGGAACATCACGACGGCCCCTGGGTCGACCTCGAAGAGCGTCAAAATCTCCAGGAGCCGAAACTGGTAACTTTCGGGCAGCAGCAAAATCCACCGCGGGTTAAACCCATCCCAGCCTAGGCCCGCCGCGGGCCCGTACATCTTACAAACTCGATGTAAATCCTCCAGTCTGAGCGGGGAAAGGGCAGGCTCGTCGGCAGGAACTTCCCAGGAGCTCGGTGCGGGCCCGCGGCCAGCTCGGAACCACATCGGATGCCACGCATCGACAAGCTCTTGCACTGCGGCCTGACCAGCCACTGGAAGCCGAGGATCATCCGACGTACCTCGCGAAAAACCACACGAGACCTGCTGCTTGGAGAAGGCATGCGCCGCTTTACCACCTCCAGAGACGGCATTCTTGGCCCATTCCTTCCACTTAGCGAGCTGCGAAGCCGCGTCCAGCCTCTGGCGACGAGTGCACTCTTTGCAGATGGCCCCATTGACGACGTCGTTCCAGGAACCTTCTCCCGATGCCGCCCTAACAATGGAGTGCAACTGGGCCTTTGTGGGCCCATCTTCCGTCAGCTGGAGGTCCTCCAAAATGTCGAACAGCTTGAGCTTCCAGGATCCCAGAAGAGCTCTTCCCTTGGCACCTGGGTTCCCAGCACTGATTGCCTTTGCCTTCTTGAGCAGGGCCTCGAACGAGATCCAGCAGACAGTCTGCTTCGAAAAACGCCGGCGGTGATCTCGCTCTAGCAGCGCCACTAAGGGAACTTTGCGAGACTTGGGCCCAGCGGAGCGACCTACATACCCTTTCTGATCACTTATTCCATGAATTTCAACAAGGCGAGCTTCGGCTTCCCCGAACCACTCCCGAGCGAGCGTGTTCAAATCTGAGTTTAGAGGGTCGCTCCATTGGATGTCCCTTTCCTGCGGCAGAGGCCCCATGAGCGCGGTGCTGAACGGCTTGAAACGCGTCTGCTGCTGGACTACCGCCGTCTGGCAGAGGTTCCCCAACCGAAGCAGCACAGGGCAATGGGGAAAAAGAGGCGCTCCTCGGATAGCCTGGACATCTTTGATGCACGAACTGATAGCCGATGACACGACGAAGAAGTCAAGCTCCCTTCCTCCCCCGTCAAGCTCCGTCAGCTCCTCCTCCTCCATATCTTCTCCCCTGGCAGTCCTAGGAGCGCAGGCCGAGCAGGTTGCCTGACCAGATGAGGCTAGCACACCGTGCACATGCTGTATCCAACCTGATAGCTGGAAAGCCGCGGGCGTGAAATTCCAATCACCTTGCACGACCCACGGGCGCTTACTGCATAAAAGAAGCGCCCCCAGAACTTCCAAAAAACCTCCCCGTAGGAGGAGCAGGAGGAGGAGGAGGAGGAGGAGGAGGGGAGGAGGAGGAGGAGGAGAGGAGGGGAGGAGGAGGAGGAGGGGAGGAGGAGGAGAGGAGGAGGCCCCCCTCGACCTCCGCCGACGGGTTGGACGCCAGGTGCACGAGCAGCAGGCAGCCCATGCCCAGCGCGAGCGTCCTCGGCGGTGCGCACGAGGGACGGGCGCCGGGGGCGGCGGGGACGGATCCCCAAGCAGGCCTGGAGGCCTACATGCATACATACATACATACATACATACATACATACATACATACATACATGCATGCATGCATGCATGCATGCATGCATACATACATACTTACATACATACATACATACACACACATACATACATACATACATACATACATACATACATACATACATACATGCATACATACATACATACATACATACATGCATGCATACATACATACATACATACACACATGCATGCGTGCATGCATGCATGCATACATACATACACGCATGCATACGTACATACTTATACACAAACATACAGTCATTCATGCATGCATGCATGCATGTATGCATGCATACATACATACATACATACATACATATATACATACATACATACATACATACATACATACACACAATCATGCATACACAATAACACACATACAAACATGCCTAAAGCCATTCCTATCTACATACATGCATACATACATGCATACGTACGTACGTACATACATACACCTACATACGTACATACGCACATATATATATATATATATATATATATATATACAAGATTGCAGTGGCGCTTCGCGCTATGCACCTTAGTCCTTGAAGTTCGGCATGCAGGCGGAATAGCAGGAAGGTCAAGCCGACAATGTAGCGATAACTCCTTGTTGCCTTTTCCGGCATCGCCGCTATAATACTGTTTTTTTGTTATCCTTCCTCCATGCTTCTTCTTCTTCCTCGTGTTCGCCATACCCTGCGCATTCTCCCCATCCTCCTCAGCTCTTTTTGCGGAGGCTCCTCCTTGGAGAGCCTCTGGGGGCCTCACTAAAGCTGTTTCAGGCTTTCTTGAGGCCTTCTGGAGGCCTCCAGGGCGTATTCTGGGGGCCTCTGGGGGCTTCCTTGGGCCACCCGCGGTCTCCCGGAACGACCGGGTCGCGATTTGGAATGCTTCAGAAGGTGTCTTGGGGCCATCTTGGGCCGCCGTGGGGCTCTCTGAGGGCCATCTTGGACCCGTGTTGTTGCCGTTTTGGGACTCTCTTGGACTGCCTGGAAGCCCTTTCGGATGGTTGTGGGGCGATTTTGGAGCCTCCCAGGCGGCTTCGGACGCCCAGAAGACCGCCGTCTTGCAGCGTCGGGAAGTCGAAAAGAGGAAAACCCCCAAATTCACCAAAAACAAAAAAATCAATGATTTTTGCCCTGGGAATGCCCTTGGGCCATTCTTGGGAGTGCTCTTGGAGGCCTCGTTGGGGCCGTCCTGGAGGCCTCTTGGGCCATCTTGAGGTTACGTCGGTCACTCTTGGAGCGCTCTTGGGCTGTCTTGGGGGTCTCTGGGGCGTCTCCGATGACCTCCCTGATCGCCCTAGGTGTGCTGGGAAGGCTTGGCAAAACGCCCTGCGAGGCCCGGGGGGCCGCTTCGAGGCCCGTCCGGAGGGTCCCAAAGCCCCAGATCCCGGGAGTCTGGTTTTTGGGGGGGGTCTGAGGGGTTTTCCCCCCGCCCAAGCTTATAAAACAATAAGAAGAGGAATCCACTCTGCTGAACTTGAAGTCGTCATCTCCACTGCTCGCGCAAACATCCCGCCCACCCACACGCAACTTGGTTTGCAAAACCTCTAAAGACCGACTACGACGACACCGACGACAACGACTACGACGACACCGACGTCTCCGACGACTTCGACGACGACCACGACGCCGACGCCAACGACGACGAAGACGACGACGACGAAGGCGACGACGAGGGAGGAGGAAGGACGACGACGGCGACAACGACGACAACGATGACAACGACGAGGGAAGAGGGAGGACGGCGACGACGCGAACGACGAAGAAGGAGGAAGGACGGCGACGCCGACGACGACAACGACGAGGGAGGAGGGAAGTCGACGACGACGACGGCGACAAAATAGGAGGGACGACGACGAGACGCCGACGACGGACGACGACGACGACGACGAGGGAGGAGGAGGAAGGACGACCACGGCGACAACGACGACGGAAACGACCACGACGCCAAAGAGGACGACGACGACGAACACGAGGAAAGACAGAGGACGACGTAGGCGACGACGACGACGACGACGCGGAGGAGGGAGGACGGCGACGACGACGACGACGACGACGACGACGCAAGAGCGCGCGCGCACGCTGTTGTTGAAAATCCGTGTTGCGAAACCTTGGATTTTTGTAGGTTTTCTGGACACACGATTTTGAAGTCCTTCCGAAACCGATGGGTTTTGAAGGTTTTCGGCGTACGCCCGCGACGACGCGCGCGTCTGCACTTCGTCTAATTTTTTGCAGAGGGTTCTCGCGACGGCACACGCGCAAGGGCGTTCGATAGATTTCGACATGCGCGCGCGCGAAGCTTGTTTGGTAGAATGTTGTGAAAATCTTGAAAACCAATGGTTTTCTGAAGATTTCGCAAGAGCTCGCGCGGATGCTTTTTTTGCAAACCAGTGTTGCGAAATCATGTGTTTTTGTATGTTTTTTGGAAACTCGATTGCGAAATCCTTCCGGCACCGAAGGTTTTTGAAGGATTTCGGCATGCGCGCGCGACGACGCGCGTGGGCACTTCGTCCCGTTTTTACAGAAGGGATTCGTGAAAAAGTGCTACGTTAGAACAAAAAATGTCACCGCATAGTGTTTCTTTACAAAGGAACCTCAAGGGGGGATACCGGTTGGCATTTGACATTGTGATTTCATATTTAGGATGGACATGTGGTCATAATCATATATGATTTACATACCCGAAAGGTGAAGTGATAACTCCGGGGGGGGGGAGATCCTATTCTGTTTTTAGAAATGGGAACATACATATCTACATACTATACGACCACCCTTCGGGTGACAAGGAGCTTGTGGGGGGGGAAAGAGGGGGGAACCACCATCTGACTCAATCGATCTCATTATCGATCTCACTCAACGGGACACCACGGGAACTCACAGGACACCACGGGACACTTGTCGACCTCACTATCGATCTTTATCGACCTCACTCAAAGGGACACCACACGGGACACCACGAGCCACCACAGGAAACCACGGGACACCGCGGGACATTTTTCGATCTCATATCGGTCTCACTGTAGATCTCATTATCGATCTCGCTCAACGGGACACCATAGGACACCACGGGACACCACATCGGGCGCACTATCGATCTCACTATCGATCTCACTCAACAGGACACCACTGGACACAACGGGACACCGGCGGGACACCAGCGGGACATCTTCCTGTCGATATCACTCGATCTCACAATCGATACCACTATTCATCTCACTATCGATCTCACTATCGATCTCACGATCGATCTCACGATCGGTCTCACTATCGATCTCAATATCGATCTCACAACCGATTTCGTCATCGGTCTCACTATCGTTTTCGCACCAGCGGGACACCGGGACACCGGCGGGACACCGGCGGGACACCACGGGACACCGCGGGCCACCGCTGGCCGGAGGGAGAATCATTTGGTCCAGCCGGGGTCCAGCCACAAGCGGGACACCGGCGGAACACCGGCGGGACACCGCGGACCACTGCTTGCAGGGAGAATCATTTGGTCCGGCCGCGCCTCAGCCACAGGAGACTTTCCTTTCGCCCGCCCACGCAGCTTCGCCTCGCCCGCACGCACGGCACGCACGAACACGAAACCGAAACCGATCTCCCGGTGGGGGGCTCTCCGTTCCACTTCGATCTCACCCCCCAACCTCCAACGTACAGGCATGCATACATTCATACATAGATGCGTGCATACATGCATACACACATACATACATACATACATAAATACATACATACAGACAGACTGACTGAAATACATACATACACACATACTATACGACCACCCTTCGGGTGATAAGGAGGTTCGGGGGGGGAGGAACCAACGTCTCACTCGATCGGTCTCACTATCGATCTCACGATCGGTCTCGCTCGATCGATCTCACTCGATCGATCTCACAATCGATCTCACTAGATCTCATTCATTCGATCGATCTCACAATCGATCGGACTATCGATCTCAAAATCGATCTCACTATCGATCTCACTATCGATCCCACAATCGATCTCACATTCGCTCTAACTATCGATATCACGATCGATATCACAATCGATATCACCATCAACGTCATCATCATCAACATCAACATCACCGTCATCAACGTTACCATCATCATCAGCAGCATCGTCGGGGCACCATCATCACCATCATCACATCATCACCATCATCATCAACATCATCACCATCATCATCATCGGGACACCATTGCCGTCACCATCATCATCAACATCATCATCATCAACTTTGGGACACCATCATCACCGGAACACCACCATCATCAGCATCATCATTTCATCCTCATGATCATGAACATCATCATCACCATCGGGACACCATCACCATCATCATGAGCAACATCATCATCAACAGCATCATCGGAATACCATCATCATCGTCACCATCAGCATCATCACCATCATCATCAACATCATCACATCATCGGAACACCATCATCATCATCAGCATCATCATCAACATCAGCATCATCATCACCATCATTGGGCCACCATCATCAACATCATCATCACCACCTCATCATCATCCTCATCATCGGGACACCGTCATCATCATCATCATCATCATCATCATCATCATCATCATCATCATTAGGACACTATCATCGTCATCATCAACATCGTCATCATCATCATCGGAACACCATCATCAACACCATCATCATCAACCTCACCATCATCATCGGGACACCATCATCATCATCTTCGTCATCATCATCAACATCACCATCATATGATCATCATCAACAGCATCAGGATCATCAACATCATCATCGGGGCACCATCATCACCATCATCAGCAACATCATCATCATCATCATCATCATCATCATCAACATCATCATCATCATCATCATCATCATCATCGGGGCACCATCATCATCACCACCATCACCATCACCATCATCAAAATCGTCAACATCATCATCAGCATCATCGGGACACCATCATCATCACCACCATCACCATCATCATCAACATCGTCATCATCATCGTCAAAACCATCAACATCATCATCATCATCATCATCATCATCATCCTCATCATCATCATCGGGACACCGACGGGACACCGGCGGGACACCGGCTGGACACCGCGCGCCACCGGCCCCCGAGCGGGACACCGGCGGGACACCGCGGGGCACCGGTTGCAGGAACGGAGACTTTTGGTCCGGCCGCGCCTCAGCTACAGGAGACTTTTTTCTCGCCCGCCTAGCAACTTCGCCTTGCCCGCACGCACGGCACGCACGATCAAGAAACCGAAACCGATTTCCGAGTAGGGGGGCTCTCCGTTCCACTTCGATCTCACCCCCTTACCTCCGACATACATACGTACATACATATTTACATACATGCAGACACATACATACATATACACACATACATACATACATACATACATACATACATACATACATACATACATACATACATACATACATACACACAGACCCACCTGGATATACACATGTACGGATACATACACACACTACTCACATATTTACTTCAATTCATCCATACGTGCATAAACATACCTAAATACACACACAACTATAGACAAACATACATACAAATGCATACAAAGATGCATGCACGCAGACATACACGCATGCATACATACATAGGACACACACATACATATATACATATACATATGTGTTTATATTTATATACACATACATACATACATACATACATACATACATACATACATACATACATACACACATACACATATATACATACATACGTACATACATACATATATACATACATGCATGCATGCATGCATGCATACATACATACATGCATGCATATATACATACATACATACATACATACATACATACATACATACTTACACACGTGCATACATACCATATACATGAATTGCTATGTCGTTACATTCATAGAGTTATAGCTAGCGTTATATGATACCATATAGATATACGTGTGTTTATATATACATATATATAAATAAATAAATATGTGTGTACATAAATTATATACCTCTTCCTCTATCTTTATAAGCCTGGGCGGGGGGGAAACCCCAAAACCAGACTCCCGGGATCTGGGGCTTTGGGACCCTAAGGAGGGCCTCGAAGCGGCTCCCCGGGCCTCGCAGGGCGTTTTGCCAAGCCTTCCCAGCACACCTAGGGCGATCAGGGGGGCCATCGGAGACGCCCCAGAAACCCCCAAGACAGTACAAGAGCGCTCCAAGAGTGACCGACGTGACCTCAAGATGGCCCAAGAGGCCTCCAGGACGGCCCCGAAGAGGCCTCCAAGAGCACTCTCTTTTCGGCTTCCCGACGCTCCAAAACGGCGGTCTTCTGGGCGTCCGAAGCCGCCTGGGAGGCTCCCAAATCGCCCCACAACCATCCGAAAGGGCTTCCAGGCAGTCCAAGAGAGCCCCAAAACGGCACAACACGGGTCCAAAATGGCCCTCAGAGAGCCCCATGGCGGCCCAAGATGGCCCCAAGACACCCTCCGAAGCATTCCAAATCGCGACCCGGTCGTTCAGGGAGACCGCGGTTGGAGGCAGGGTGGCCCGAGGAAGTCCCCAGAGGCCCCCAGAATACGCCCAGGAGGCCTCTCCAGAAGACCTTAAGAAAGCCTGAAACAACTTTTGTGAGGCCCCGAAAGGCTCTCCAAGGAGGAGCCTCCGCAAAAAAAGAGCTGAGGAGGATGGGGAGAATGCGCAGGGTATGGCGAAAATGAGGAACAAGAAGCATGGAGGAAGGATAACGAATAACATTATTATGGCGGCGATACCAGAAAAGGCAACAAGGAGTTATCGCTAAATTGTCGACTTGACCTTCTGCTCTTCCGCCTGCATACCAAACTTCAAGGACCCAGGTGCATGGCGCGAAGCGCCACTGCAGCCTTGTGTATATATATATATATATATATTTATCTATAGCCCGGGAACTCTCTCCTCTGACCAGATGATGTCTTCACTATCGTAAGGCGAGCGCGAAGGCACCAGCACCGGGGCCGCCACTGAACAGCGAGATTCAGACTGCCATAAGAAAGGCGGGAAGGTCAGGCGCAGCGGACGGGCAGCAGACACCCGATCCCGCACAGGAAATACGGACATACATGGCCGCACTACAGGCCCCTTATACAGGCGATGCACTCTTCGAGTTTGTCAAGCTTCAGCGGCACTAACAGTGCACTTCGCAGCAGCGGAAGCGAAATAGGCAGGATAAGGTGTAGCGATGCTAGTCCACTTGCGCCCTCCAGGAGCATTACCAAAGATCGATGTGATGCCTTCTCGTCATGTTGCACAGGCCGCGTTCGTCGGTGCATCGTCTACAAAGAGCAACGGGGCAACCTCCATGCCAGACGGCGACTCGAGTAGCTTTGTTCCAAGGAACATGGCACTGGCAAAAGTCGCAGCAGGCATCGAAGAAGGCAGGCTCACTCATTAGTTGCTGTAACTGAGGCGTCCACCACATGACTGAGGTACACCCTGCGAGATGCTTAAGAAATCATGGGTTAAGAAATTCGCAGTCTCAGAAATTGGATAAAACCCAGAACTTCTATCAAAATCTTGGGATTTACATTGAAAAGTTAAGAATAATCGAGACTCTGGACGAAAACTTAGGTTTTCTTAAGCATCGCCTAAGGTGTACGAGGATTCTCGAGAAACACCGGTCTGTGAAGGTTCAGGCGCAGCTTGATCAGTCGCACACGGAACAAGAGCGTGGCATTCCCAACTCGCACGTGCTCCGACTCTCGGGGGAAAACAAGCCTACCTCGCTTTTGACCACCCTCGCTTCCAAGAGATACCAAACGATGCCAACTTGCGGCCTGTACTGGTCAGGCCGCTTGACGAGGAGGCGCGCGGTATGGCTTGGTTTTGCCTGGAAGCGAAAGCGGGGGAGGTAATTCACGCTCTTAAACTCTGCCTCGGAAAGGCCCTGGAGCCCAGGAGGTGAGCTACTGCTTCGGCGAGGCCGACGCAAGGCACGAGTCCACGGGGCGCAAAGAGTGCCAGGCCACTGTGCTGCAGCGCAGCTGGAGCGCACCCAACCGAGCACTACCTTTTGGAAGGTTCGGGTCGGGCGAAAGGGGGGGATAGCAAAGGGGGGGTTTGAGAATCAGCTCGCGTAGCTGATTTTCCCGGCGCCTCCCGGCGCCGGAGGCGGCTATGTATCGAGGAATGGGCTCCTCGGTGAGGCCGAAACCAGCCGCATGCAGCAAATTTCGTAACCCCCCCTTTCCCAATCCCCCCCTTTCGCCCAGTCCGGAAGGTGGGGTCGAGGTGGTCCTCACGCGGATGGTTGGGCAGGTCAAGGGCCCGCGATCGATAGCCAAGCTTGCTAATCTCGCGGGCGATGCGGCCACTGCCACCGAAGAGTTCCATACAGTAAATGCGAGACGCCTCAGCGACCGGGGCCGTGGCGCGCCGCTGGCCCTGAAGGCGCGCTGGAGGTACAGTCGGACCTCGCGGGGACTCCAGTCACCTGCAGCTCGCGAGGCGCGGCTCGTCCGGGGCCCGGCGCGACTGCCAGGCCGGGCGGGGGCCGGACTCGCGAGCACGAGCTGTTGATGCCCTCTGCGGCCACGCTGCTGACGTGCGCCTCCGCCGCTCGGCCGACGTGAAAACGTCCTCTGGGACCACCGCCATCGCCTGGAAGCCTCTTGGGGACGTCTTGGGAGCCTCTTGGGGCCGCTTGGGCGCCTCTTGGGGCTCTCTTGGGGCTCTCTTGGGGGCCTTGGAGGCCTTCTTGGGAACATCTTCGACGATATCGATCCAAGAGGGAGGGTCCTCAACTAGCCCCCAGCCTCTGGAGACTCCACAGTCGCCTCTTTGGGCCGTCTTGGGGCGCTCGTGGGCGCTCTTGGAGCCGCGTGGTCTTCCCGTACAGTGCGGGCGCGGCCGCAAGAAACCCTCGCAAGAAACCCAGCCCTGAGAACCCGCGCGCGAGATGCACCTGAGGGGAAACCCGGAGCACCCTGACCGCAGCAGCTCCTTCCACGGCTGCGGGAAGTCGCCGCGCAGCGCGAGGAGCGAAGAAACCCAGGATACCCTGACGAAAAGTACATGATTTCTTGATGCTCGCCCCCACTGTACCCTGGCTCCTGATCCGCCGTACTTTGGATGATTTTCCGACCTAAAATTGTGTCGGAAATCGACGCCAAAGGAGCCTCCAGGGGCGGAAATCGACGCTCAAAGGGGCCTCAAAAGTAGGGCGGAAATTTCCGCCCTACTTTCGAAATCGCCCAAAGTAGGGCGGATCAGGAGTCAGGG
>CAUYUJ010005324.1:0-24261 GCA_963575745.1 Prorocentrum cordatum
CCCCGGCAAGGTCCCGGCAAGTCCCCGGCAATTCCCCGGCAAGGTCGGGTCAGAGATGCCGGAGTTCTGTTTCGGAGTCCAAGAGGGCTCCAGATCGGTCCAAGAGGGCCCCGAGAAGCTTTCTAGACGGTCCAAGAGAGGCCCGAGACGGCCAAAGTTCGCCCGAAGACGCCCCAGATGGCCCCAAGACAGCCCAAGAGGCCTCCAAGACGCTCCAAGGGCCTTCCAAGAGGCCTCCGAAGAGGGCCCCAAGTTGCCAAAATCGTTGATTTTCATTTGTTTTTTTCTATGTTTTTTTGCGTTCTGGCCTTTTCGCTTCCGGACGCTCCAAGAGGGCCCAAGAGGCCTTCAAGACTGCTCCAAGACGGCCCACGAGGCTCCAAGACGGCCCCGGAGCGGCCCAAGAGCGCCCCCCAGACGGCCCAAGTGCTGCCCAAGGCGGACCAAGAGGCCCCAAGACGGGCCCAAGAGGGGCTCAAGAAGGGAACCGAGAACTGAACAATCGAGCCCTCCGCCCCAGAAGGCGCCCAGGACCCCGAAAGAGGCCCCAAGAGACTCTCCAAGACACCCCCAAGACGCCCCAATAAGCTCCCGTGAGGCCCCAAGAGGACCAACAACGTCAGGCCCCAGGCCCCAAGAGGACCAACAAATACCGCCAAGAGCCCGCCGAAAGCCCCCCAAGAGTCCGTCACGAGAGCTCAGGAGGCCCCCTGGAGGCCTCCCGAGTTCTCCAAGAGGCCTAAAAAGAGGCGCCAAGAGGCCCCAAACGGCCCCACCGAGGCTCCAAGAGGCCACGAACGCGCAAGCAAACGCCTGCGATGGCACAATACAGGCCGGCGGAATGAGCGAAGCGATTAAATACATACACACAAATAAACAGATTCCCCATATTGTCACATATGTTTGGGTTTTTGTCTTCCCCCCCACTTTCCATATTTTCCCATATTTTCTTGGGGTCGACGATTCATTGTCTGTGTGGTTTTTCCCTTCCAGAACGATTTGTTGATCACTCGAAAGGGGTCAGGGGAGGCCGGCGCCCCCAACCCCAAGCGCTGGCCCCCTTGGCTGGCTGGCGGCGGTCCTCCTTGCCCTTCTTCGGCTCCGCCTCCCCCTTCGAGGCCTTAAGGACTAAGAGGGCTGAAGCAGGAATGGGAGGAGGGAGGAGGAAGCGGAAAAATGATCATGATGATGATGATGCCGATGCTGATGCCGATGATGATGTGGAGCACATTATGGTGCCACGGGCCGTGTGAGGGGTGGGCCAAAATTGAGAAGGCGTTGTATGCGGACCCTGCCAGTGGGGCCTTCGGCATCGGAGCGGGGACGTAAGACTGGATGGCCATCACCGCCTTCTGGAGCGGCTCGAGCGCCTCCAACTGCCTCCTGAGCTTGGCTACCTCCTCGGAGTCGGACTTCTTCGGCTCCTGGGAAGTCGGGGGAGAGGGGAGCAGAGAGACAGCGCGCCCGTGTCGTGACGACTCGCGCGCTGAGTGCTGACACCGTGAGGACCGTTTTAACCTTAAGCCGGGCATGTCCTCCTACAGGCGGATCTTGGAAGACGGATCTAAACACATAACCAGACAGCCACCAAAACTAGTCGAAAGCGCGCGAAGAGTCGTCGCTCGACTTTCTTACCACTCTCGAATCTTCCTCCTGCAGAGGGACATGCCCGACTTACATTCGACCTTGAATGATCGCGGCCCTCCGACGGCGCAGACCGGTCGATGCCTGCTGAGTCTCGGCCGCGGGCGGCGTCCAACCTGAAACGCTCGCGCTGGGGTCGCCTGGTCGCCGCCGCGCCGAGACCGCTCCGAGACGTCGCGAACGGTCCGCGGCAGGGCAAGGCGCATCCTTGCTTCCATCGGTGACTTCAAGGAGGCGCTGCCGAGCAGCAGTGGTGTCATCGCGCGCCGCACCTGGGGCAGAGGATCTGCGGCAGATCGGCCAACGTCCATCTGCCCTTCAGCGGTCCACCTTCTCCGTCAAGCCCATGCCATCCGAGCATGCGTGTCGAGAGGAGCAGTGTGGAGGGCCAAGAGAGCCAGGGCGGGCGCCCGTCGGACGGGGGGAAAAAGGAGGGGGCGCAGCGTGCGTACTGGCGGAAGGCTAAAGCAGGGCACTCACAGGGGCACTCCAGGGGCACGTCTGTCACGTCTGTCGTCGTTCGTTGAGCTTCCCTGTTGGCACGTTGCCATGAAAACTCCAGGGGCGCGTGTCGTCGCTCGTTGAGCTTCCAGAGCGTCTGCAGGCGTCCAGGGCCATTAATCGGTGGTTCAAATATGGGGTCCTGAAGGATGGGGTCCCGCGGCTAGGAAGAGATCCAAGGCTGGATGTACGTTCTTTGAGGCACCTCGTCCTGAGGACCCCATCCCTCAGGACCCCATCTTTGAACCACCGAATCAAGGAAGTAAGAAGTGTCGGTGGTGCACTTGCCAGCAAGCAAACTCATCGTTGGACGCGTCTGCTGCTGCACGGCGAAGCTGGAGGCCTCCTCCTCCTCCTCCTCCTCCTCCTCCTCCTCCTCCTCCTCATTCTCCTCCTCCTCCTCCTCCTCCTCCTCCTCCTCCCTTTTCCTGCCCCTCCTCCTCCGATGAGGTCTCGACTCCTTCTTCTCGCCCCCCAGGCCGATCATCTGGCACTGGGCGAGGCACCAGTCGGAGTCCAGGTCCTGAGACGAAGCAAGGACGAGGATACAGTCGGGTGCGGCTGCATCGAGGATCTCTAAGCCCGGCGGCTCTGGAAGATGTCTCGGGCGCCGCGGCCGTCTCAGAGCGTTCCAGAGCGCTCTGGGCGCGTCCCGAAACGCCCTGGAACGCCCTGGCCCCGCCCGATGTCCTCCAGGGTGTCGAAGATGCCCTGCGTGATCTGCATCGGGGGGACGCCAAAAGTCCGACGGCCCCGCCCATTCCCCTGCGGGGGGCCGGCAAGCTGAGGAGAGCTCTGACCTCCAGAGCCCTGAGACAGAGCAACGCGGCCGGACCTTCTGAGCTTGCGCCTCTAGAGGCTCGATTCCCCCCCCCCCCCCTGGGCCGAGCACAACACATCCGACGGCGCGAAATCCATACGTCAGACGGGAGCGGGATCTCTGGAGCCACACGTGTTGAAGTCGTAAGCATCCGAACTCAGGCCCTTGCTTGAGCAGTATTCTCGGGTGCTCGTTTGACTGGGCAGCGAGACTTTGCTGCCACCGGCGAGACTCACGCACTCGACCCCTCGGCGTGAGCCGGAAGTCCGCCGGGCCGACCAGAAGCGTCCCACGCGGCGTCGCCACCCAGCGAGCACGCCGATGGTCGGGAGCGGCCAAGGGGGGGGTACCCAAGAGGGGGGGGTGCAGATCATGACCGGCAGCACGTGCGCGGCCCAGCGGGGGGGCCAGGGACGCAGTGGAATAAGAAGAGGCGCCATGACATCTGGGGGAAATATCATGGCCCCCGCCACGATGTCCACCCCCCAATAGTCATCACCCCCCGCTTTGCCGCCCCCGAAATACAGGAAGAGGACAACCTTCTCATCAAGTGGTCGTCCCTGCTGCTGCTGCTGCTACTCCTGACCCCCCGTCTCGGAGTGGATCAGGGCGCCCAGCCGCGCCGTGGCGTCGTGGCGCTCGCCATGCCTGCAGGCGAAGTCCAGCAAGGACATTCGTACCTGCGTGTTTCGATGTCTACAGGTCGTCTCTCTCTCTCTCTCTCTTCTTCTTCTTCTTCTTCTTCTTCTTCTTCTTCTTTTTTTTTTTCTCTCTCTCTCTCTCTCTCTCTGCTCGATGTCTACGAGTCGCCCTGTGCCTTCGAGTAAGAAGGGCAGCCCGGGCTGTGGGGGAAAACCCGAATCGGCCTTTTCGAACTTCCCGAGCAAACGCCAAGCCAGCCCTGCGCGTTCAGCGCAGTGCTTGCGTTATAGGGTGACGTAGATGTTGTGTCGACTTCCTGGGGGCCACTGGAGAACCACCGGCCCAGGCAAACGAGGGGGGGGCCCACTGGTCGGCGCGGCCGTATAATAATCCGCGGACCCCTTGTGGGTCTCTAGGTTTGTGAGATTCTCCCCCCCCCTTTACGCCCCCCCCCCTGGGACCCCAAACTGGCAATTGACCCCCCCCCCCCCGCCCGGCACGACCCACCACCGAACGCGTCATAGGGGGAACAGAGGGCCCAAAAACGAGCCAAGAAGGCACCAAAACGCTTCCCTTACCGTCTAAGAGGGCGACGAATCGCCGAAATATCCTTCCAAGACGCCCACGATGGCTTCCGGGCAGCCTCCGAAGCCCCGAAGACGACCTAAGAGGCCCCAAGAGGCGTCACAAGCGAGCCCCAAGAAGCAGAAATCGTCTCACTCCCTTCGTAAAACGTTCATTTTTACCGTATTGGCCTCTTGCGGTTTCGCAACGTCCGACAAGGGCCATGAAACCTTCCATATCCTCCCAGGACGGCCTCGGCAACTGCCGAGAGAGGTCCAAGAGGGCCCAAAGACGGCCCAAGAAGCGCACAAAATCCACGAGGGCCTCCAGAGGGCTCCAAGAGGGATCCGGGAGGGCAGCTTTTTGGTCCTTTGGCTCCGAAGTTCCCTCACCCTGCTGCAAGAACCTCCCAAGAGGGTCCCAGGGAGCCCCAAGCGAGGCCCCATAGGCCCCCAACAGGCTCCAAGACAATCCCGAAGAGGCCCATACACTACCTCCAAGACGCCCCCGTGACGCTTCATGACCAAATCGTGACTCCTCCTCCTCCTCCTCTTCTTTGACTCCCCTTCCGCCTCTCCCCCATCTTCCCCCTGCTCCTCCTCCTTCTCTGCTTTCACCTTCTTTGCGTTCCTCTTTTCATCGGCTTCGTCCTCCCTCTCGCTCGCACCCCCGCTGCTCCTACTTCTACGGGCCATTGCACGGACGCCCTACTGGTATCATTCGCATGCCTTGCATTTCAAGGTGCCCTTCTTCTCGTCACGCGCGCGCGACATGGCTCGCGTCCACGGAGAAAGTCGACTTCGGCAATTTCCTCTGGCACTTGCCTCTGCACTGAAAGGCCTGCCAACTGCGCGACGTGAACCCTCCAAACACCGAAAGACACCATCAAAACCTTGAATTCAGTTAAGGGGTAGGCGGATGTGGCGTAAGCCTATAGAGTCGTACTACTGTAAGATACGCGGAATAAGGAACGGACATCGTCCACAGCATAATTCGATGGACTCGCCACGTAGAAGGTCCACGGCATAACCTGAGATCCGACGTTGCCAAATCAACGATTGCAACATCGCAGAGAATCACGCCCGGAGCCCTGGACCCCATCTTTCTGCGTCAGATTTCGAGCCTGATCGATCTGTGAGGGTCCTGGGGCCCGAAATCGAGCGAAAACGCCACTTGTGAAAAAAATGCAGCGCCAGGATCTCAGGGTACATCTACGGAATGACCCTTACACGCGAGTCCTTCCCGAACCCAGAGGCGCTCATTGCTTCCTCGCTCTGACTGCAGCTCTTCCGCGGGAGGCCGCACGGCAGAGGGCGAAGCCCTTGAGATAACCCGTGGGTCCTTGCAGAGGGAAGACATGGTCTGAACGCAAGGTAATGGACCAATTTACCGCCGCCGCTACCATAGGTAGGACGGGGGAGACTGGAGGATGGGGAGGTCCTCCTTCTCCTGATCCTCCTCCTCCTCCTCCTCCTCCTCCTCGACCTCCTCCCCCACCTCCTCCTTCTCCTCTATTCCTCCTCCTCCTCCTCCTCCTCCTCCTCGTCCTCCCTCTCCTACCTACGGCAATGGTGGTGGTAAATGCGAGGTGAATAAGCTTGCGGAACCTCGAGCGGATTTCTTGGGTCGGCGCTGGGCCGGGAGACCTTGTCTGTCCCGTCGCGCCCTTATCCGTGCGAGTCCGTGCCGAATCCATGTAAGAATCGTCGAATCCGCGCCGGATCAATGTCGAACCCGTGTCGAATCCGCGTCGCATCCGCGCCAAATCCGCGTCGATTCCGCACCGAGCCCGCCTCGGGCGCAAGAAGCGACAGCAACTTTGGGGACAGACGAGGCCCCCCGAAGATGCAAAGCGAGCCTCTCTCACTGGCCAGCGAATGCGGGCAATAGTTATTTCCACATCCAGTGCGTCTTGGAGTTCGGGGCTCTCTCCCCCAGAAACCAGAGGCGAACTTGATATGGACAAAATGATTGTCCCCGAAGGCTCAACTTTTGTCCATATCCAGTGCGCCTCGGCCTTGCGGCACCCTTTCCAAAAAAACCCAAGACGCTCTGGATATGGATATAAGTATTGCCAGCAGCGAAGCGCGCCTGGGGGTGGTGACGGAGAAGCACTGCCGACGGAGGTCCAGCGCTGCACCCGGGACACCCGCGCGGACAGGCCGGAGGCTGCTGCTTCCTGCTGCCTCCCGCCGGCGGCGAGCGAGGTGGCGAAGGCGAAGGGAGGAGGAGGCGGAGGCGGCGGAGGAGGAGGAGGAGGCGAAGGAGGAGGAGGAGGAGGAGGCGGAGGCGGAGGCGGAGGCGGCGAAGGCGAGGTGGCGAGGAAGGCGGGACTCCTCGGAACCCCCTCGCGCCCGCGGGAGGAGTCTGCCGCGTCTACAGGGGGGGAGGCCCAGGACACCTCGCGCAGGAGGCCGGGGCACCTCCGAGCCTAACCGAGGAGGCGGGCTCGCCCCTCCTCCTCCTCCTCCTCCTCCCCCTCCTCCCCTCCCCCTCCTCCTCCTCCTCCTCCCCCTCCTCCCCCTCCTCCCCCTCCTCCTCCACTCCTCCTCCTCCTCCTCCTCTCCTCTCTCCTCCTCCTCCTCCTCCTCCTCCTCCTCCTCCTCCTCCTCCTCCTCTCACTTCCTCCCTGGGCTGGCCGCCGACGTTGGCTTCCCGATCCTTGCACCAGTCTTTCACGGTGCCCAAGGGGATGCCCGCCCGGAGGAGCAGCTTGCCGAACGGGTCCTTGTCCACAGAGGTCCCCAGCCAGTTCACCCGCTCCGCGAGGGCCTCGAACGGGGAGGCGCTCGCGTGGACGCCGTTGTCCCCGGTGTTCGGCTCGCTGCTCAGGTCGAACTCCCGCCACTTGGCGAAGATCAGCCCCCGGAGGGACTCCGCGGGCGCGGTCGCCGGGTCGGTGGGGCCGAGAACTTGCCCACGGAAGTCCTCCCACTTCAGCTTCTCCGAATCCCACTCCACGACGTAGTAATAAATGCTCACGCCAGGCTCCACGTACTTCGACCTCATGGACATGAAGAAGCCGTTGAAAACGTAAAAAGGCCCACCCTTACCTTCGTCACCCAGCTTGCCACAGTAAAAACCTCCGCCAAACTTGACGAGCTGGTCCGCCTTCTTGCACGCGGCCCACATGGAGTCGAGCGCTGAAGCATCCACCTCAAGCTTCGCACAGGCGTCCAATGCATTCAAGGCGGTACCCTCCTTCAACACATCCTGCCACTCGACGCCGAACTTTTCCTTGAATTTGTCTTCTGGTACAGCGAGCTTGTCAGGGGTCAGAATTGTCGCTTTTGACGCAATTGCATAATAATGCTTATCGATCTTCTGCTTCTTATCGATATCTTCCGCTTCTATAGAGCCCTCCTTCTTGATTGATATATCGTGCTTTTCAAATGTCTCCTTAACGAGCTCTTTGACTTTTTCTGTGACTGCATGTGGCTTAATGAAAACGAAGGCGATGTTTCGAACCATGCCTGGCAAGAGAAAAAGCCTGCGTCCAACAGCCCTTGGGGGCTCTTGAACCCTGATGGCGACGTACATCGGATTCGCAAGGTAAGGCTGCAACGGGTAGTGGATCATCTGTCATGGGTTTCCGTGTGTCGTGCCGTGCGTGACGTGTGTGCTAGCTGTCGGCGAATGCTCTGTTCACAAGGGCGCTTCTGCGGCAAACTTTCCGCCTCCTCCTCCTCCTCCTGCTGCTCCCGTCGGACGGCTGTGTGTGCGGTGCCCCGGTATCTCCGTGGTGCCCTGGCGGTGCCAGCGTGTCCATGATCTAACCTCTGCGCCTTCCAATATTTCCATAAAATCTCGTGCCGCGTCCCGATGATGTCTAGATGGTGCCCCAGCTGTGTCCCGAATGTTGCTCGCGTCGAGGCGATACTGGGGTTGATCTCCGAAACTCACCCGATGGCATGGGAAATCATGTCCTGTTGTTTTTCTGTGGTTTCGAGATGGTGTCCGTTCGATGACTGTTCGAAGTTCGGGAGATGGAACACACTCCGAAAAAAAATCGGGCCGGGCGAAAGGGGGGGATAGCAAAGGGGGGCTTTGAGAATCAGCTCGCGTAGCTGCGCCAGAGCCTTCCATGTATCGAGGAATGGGCCCCTCGGTGGCGCCGAGACCAGCTGCATGCAGCAAATTTCGTAACCCCCCCTTTCCCAATCCCCCCCCTTCGTCCGGCCCGAAAATCACAATGAGAGGAACATGAAGATGAGGATGAGACGGAACGTGACGATGCAATTGCCAGTGCCGTGCGCGCACCTCTGGACAGGCCGCACGTGCCCATTGAAGGCACCGCGTGGAGGCTGGTAGCCTCCGCAGACAAGGTGCGAACTTAGTCGGCAGGCCGGCCGGCGGCTCATTTGGGCGAAGTCTTGGAAGGCGAGCGGGGGTCGGGATTAAGTCGTGCGTGTCCCCCTACCGGGGTATTTTGGGCGAAAAATCACAAATACTCAAGACATATCCACCCAATGGACAGGCAAAAGTAGTCAAAAAATCGTCCCCAGACTATGTTTTTACTATTTTGGAATATTCCTCCTGTAGAGGGACAGGCCCGACTTAAGGTTGGGAGCGGGAGGCGGGCAGTAGGAGCCGGAGTCGGAGGAAGAGAGGGAGGGGAGGACGAGGGACAGAGAGAGAGAGGGAGAAGCCGAGAGAGGGACGGCACGACGGGACGAGGGCGAGGAGCAGCAGCAGGCGGAGGAGAACGGCCTGCTCACATGCGATTGCCGTCCTTGTTGTCGGTGTCGATGGCCCCCGTGCCTTTGCGCATCATCGCCATGAACTCGTCGAAGTCGATCTCGCCGTCGCCGCTGGTGTCCACCTCCTGCAGGAGGCTCTCCATGTCCTGCCCGCCGAACGCGTTGGTCACCTCCCCGTTCTGCAGCACGTCCTTCAGCTCCTGCAGCGAGATGCGCCCGTCGCCGTTCCTGTCGAACACGCGGAAGGCGGACCAGCACTGCTGCTCCTGCAGGTACAGCTTCTTGTCCAGCGTCGCGGCAAGGAACTCGGTGTAGTCGATCTTTCCGCTGCCGTCGGCGTCTATGCCGTCCAGGATGGCCTGGAGATCGGGGGGCATCTCCTTGAGGCCCGCCTTGGCCATCCCTTCCTTCATCTCGACGGCCGTCAGGAAGCCGTCTCCGTTATTGTCCAGGGCCTGGAACGTCTCGCGGAGGCTCTTGATCTGGCTCTCGTTGAGCTGGCCCGCGATGATCTGGAGGGCTGCCTTCTTCAGCTTGTTCTGGGACCTGAAGCCGCGCAAGTTGTCGACGAAGCTCTCCTGAAGGTTGATGTTCTTGGCCTTGGGGGCCTTGTTTATGATCCATTCACAGTTTAGGGCCTGCTCCGCGCTGGTGCGCTCTTTGGCTTTAAACTTAAGCATCCCGCGGATCAAGTCCTTGGCGTCCTCGGATATGTTCTTCCAGTCGTTCGTGTTGAAAGCGAAGTTGCCCAGCCGCACCTTGGCCAGGACCTCCGAGTCTGTCTCGCCGAAGAAGGGCGGATAGCCGCACAGGAGAACGTACATTATGACCCCACAGCTCCACAGGTCGCTCATGTGGTCGTACTTCCCTGCGAGGACCTCGGGAGCGACGTAGTACGGGGTGCCCGCCTTCGTTGTCAGCACCTGCCCGGCCTCAAACTTGCACGACAGGCCGAAGTCGATGATTTTGAGCGTGTTCTTGTCTATCGGCTCTTTCGTCGTGAACAGGAAGTTCTCGGGCTTCAGGTCCCGGTGGCACACTTTGTTCTCGTGCATGTAGTAGATGGCCCGGATGATCTGCTGCATCAAGATGGCCGCCTGGACTTCTGTGAAGTGCCCCGCATCGATAATTCGGTCGAAGAGCTCACCACCAGAGCAGAGCTCCATGATCAGGTATATGTTCCTGTGGTCCTCGAATGTCTCGTGCAATTTGATGATGTTCGGGTGGTCCATGATTTTCATCAACGCAATCTCTGCTTTGAACCGTTCAGGATTCGACATGCGATGCTTCGAGATCGTCTTGCATGCGCGGATCGCTCCGGTTGACAAGTTCTTTGCCCTGCTCACCGAACCGTAGGAGCCCTCACCAAGTTTCTTCTTCTCGATTTGGTAGAACTCGGTGATCTTGCCAGTGTTGTCAATGATGAACTGTGCTTTGCCCATGCCACCCTCCTTCACCTCCTTGCCGCTGACATTCTTCTTCCCACTGCTGGCCCCCTTCTTTGGCTCCGCGGCCTTGTTGCCCGAAGGAGCGCAGCCCATTGATCCGAGGCAGCCCGCAGCTTTGCTACGACCTCGGGCCGCGCGGCTCACGCGGCTGAATGGGCGCAGGCCAGAGACGACTTGAGCCACAATCGCTGTAAACAGGACGAGGGCAGAAAACTCGAGCAGCATGGGATTCAGTTAATATCGAGGCCCATCGAGTCAGCAAGTCCCTCTCCTTTTGCCACCCTCCACATCCCATGACACGAGCGCGTATGGTTGCGCAGCTTGACTTTTGGGCTGGTATTAGGTCCGGCATGCCCCCCTACAGGCGGATTTTGGGCGAAACATTGAAAGTACGCAGAAAAACAAAGTATCAATACACAGTCAAGAAAATACGCCAAACATCGTCCCCGGGCTATGTTGTACTATTTCCCAAGGCTGCTTTCACTCCTCCTCCTCCTCCTCCGCCTCCTCCTCCTCCTCCTCCTCCTTCTGCTCCCCCTTCTCCTCCTCCTCCTCCTCCTCCTCCTCCTCCTCCTCCTCCTCCTCCTCCTCTCTTGCTCTTCACTCCTGCAGAGGGACAGGCCCGACTCGAGGCTGGTGGGCGCTCCCCCGAGCCGAGCGGAACGCGCTCGTGCCAGGTTCTGCTTCCGACGACATGGCGAGGCGGGGGTGCACGGTTTTCCCCGGGTCCGTAGGCGACCCGAGGAGGAGGAGGAGGAGGAGGAGGAGGAGGAGGAGGAGGAGGAGGTGGAGGGGGAGGAGGAGGAGGAGGGAGAGGAGGAGGAGGAGAGGGTGGAGGGGAAGGCGAAGGAGGAAGGACGACGAGGAGGAGGAGGAGGAGGAGGAGGAGGAGGAGGATCGGGCCGGGCGAAAGGGGGGGATAGCAAAGGGTGTGTTTGAGAATCGGCTCACGTAGCTGATTTTACCGGCGCCTCTGGGCGCTGGAGGCGGCCATGTATCGAGGGATGGGCCCGGCGGAGGGGCCGAAACCAGCTGCATGCAGCAGATTTTGTAAACCCCCCTTTCCCTATCCCCCCTTTCGTTCGGCACGAGAGAGGAGAGAGGAGGAGGAGGAGGAGAGAAGGAGGAGGAGGAGGAGGAGGATGGATGAGGAGGAGGAGGAGGAGGAGGAGGAGGGAGGAGGAGGAGAGGAGGAGGAGGAGGAGGAGGAGAGAGGAGGAGGAGAGAGGAGGAGGAGGAGGAGGAGGAGGAGGAGGAGGAGGAGGGGGAGGAGGAGGAGGATGAGGAGGAGGAGGAGGAGGAGGATGAGGGGAGGAGAGGAGGAGGAGGAGAGGAGGAGGAGGAGGAGGGGAGGAGGAAGGAGGAGAGGAGGAGGAGGATGAGGAGGAGATGAGGAGGAGGAGGAGGAGGAGGAGGAGGAGAAGGAGGCGGAGGAGGAGAAGAGAGAGGAGGAGGATGAGGAGGAGGAGGCGGAGGAGGAGGAGGAGGAGGAGGAGGATGAGAGGAGGATGAGAGGAGGAGAGAGGAGCAGGAGGAGAGGAGGAGGAGGAGGGGGGGGAGGAGTGAGGGAGAGGAGGGAGGAGGAGGGAGGAGGAGGCGGAGGAAGAAGGAGGAGGAGGAGGAGGAGGAGGAGGAGGAGGAGGAGGAGGGAGGAGGAGGAGGAGGAGGAGGAGGAGGAGGAGAGAGGAGGAGGAGAGGAGGAGGAGGAGGGGGAGGAGGAGGAGGAGGAGGAGGAGGAGGAGGAGGAGGAGGAGGAGGGAGGCGGAGGAGGTTGAGAGAGGAGGAGGACGGGTCGACTAAGCCCTTCTGAGAAACCCTCAAGGCGTGGGGGGGGGGGGGGAAACGGGCCGCGCACGAGCGTGCCCGGCGCTGCGGCGAGAGCACCACTTGGCCTTCCTTCGCGGGGCCAACGTTCGGGGGCCACATGCGAACCCTACCCCACACTCCCCCTCTCAGAAACCGTGGGGGGGGGGTAGGGGGGGGGTTCGCACGTGGCCCCCGAAACGTCTCCACGGACGCGGCGAAGACGAGGCAGGCGCCGCGCCGAGGCAGCACTGCCACTTGCACGCGGCATCTGCCCCGAGGCTCGGACGCACGCCGCGCTGCCCCCGCTCCCCCGCGCGGCCCCGCGCCCGCTGCCCACGCGCCTGCCACGCGGCCGCCGGACAACGTGCGCCGCGCTGGGGCGGGAACGTCCGGCGGCAACTCACGGGAGCATCCCATACCATCTCTTCTGCTCTGGCGAGTCGACGCGGGTCGACGTCTGAATCGACACCAGGCGACGCGAAGCCGACGATCACGGACGCTAGCCGACGCTCCATCGGCGCCATCCCAGGACTGCCAGACGCTATTCGACGCCAATCGACGCCAAAGATGGAATTTAGAGAGGACACGCGAGACTCCCATGGCCTGCCACCGAAGGGAACGCCACTTCTAGCTGAAGCCTGCGCGAGTTTTAGGCGAGAGCGACCCGTCGCCCGCCCGCGCACGGCCCCGGCCCCCAACGACTTTGGCGAGCGACGGCGTGCGCGTGGCGCCGAGGCGAGGGCGGCATTTTGCCCGCTCGCGCGCGGCTCTGGTGTCGACGAGCCCGGGAAGGAAACAAATGTTTGAGCAGGGACCGAACGTCCCGGCATTCCTATAGTCCAACCAAAAAATGTTCTCAGAACCCCAACAACGTTCTCGGAACCCAGGGCATGTTCTGAGAAATCTTAACCCGATGCGATAACACAAGACAGTCCCCATCCAGAAATGTTCTAAGAACCTTTCGTGGGAACCACAGGAGGTTCTGAGAACATGGCTTAGGCCTATAGGCGAGCCAGGACGCTTCGCCACTGCTCGACTTTTTCCTGAACGGCCAGACTTTTCGGTCGGAGCTCGGGGATTGGGGGTCGACGACCAAACCTACGAAGGGAAGCATGCCGACTTGATCTTGCTCTTGGCTGTTTGGATGGAACGTCCTGGATGCGGGGGCCATCGGCCGGCTGGGCGGCAGAGTGTATGTATGATGCGTATATGCACATACATGTAACTGGCGTCGGGGTCCCCGGCCCCAGGGGCAGCACACTTCCCCCCCCGCCCCCGGCGTCAAACTTTACCCCCGGGGGTCCGGGGGGCTCAAGCGGCGTCCTGGGCGGCCTCAAAGGACGCCCAACGGCCGCAAAGGTGGTCTCAAGTGGCGCCACAGAGAAACCAAAAGGCTTCAAGGTGCCCAGCGTGGCCTCTGGACGGCCTTAGATAACTTCACGACGGCACACGTGCCTTGCAAGACGCTCCAAGACAGTTGCAAGAGGACCCGCAAGAGGGCCCCAAGAGGCAAGAATCGTCACCTTCCTGCGGACAACGTGCATTTTTGCATTCTCGCTTGTCTGGTTTTCGCGGCGTCCAGGACGGCCCAATAGACCGCCAAGATCTTCTAGATCCCCTAAGAATTTAGCCAAAGAGGCCCCCCCACGACAGTCACCAGACGGCTCAAGAACGCCCCAAGACAGCCCAAGATGCCCCCAAGACGGCCCACGAACGCCCCAAGAGAGCCCCAGGAAAAATCCGTGACGGGGAGCTCGAACTGACAGTTCGGGCCCTCCGCCCAAAAAGGACCTCGGATGCTACCACGAAGCCCCCAAGAACTACCCAAGAGGACCCAACAGGCCCACAAGATGCCCCACGGAGGCGCTCAGGGAACCCCAATTGGCACCCAAGAGGTCCCGATAGGCTCCAAAACTGCCGCCCAGGGGCTCCCCAGGGATTCCCTAGTGACCCCGACAGGCTTCAAAGGAGCTCTGACCCGTAAGGCAGGCACGGTGGCAGGATGGACCGAAGATCACTGGGAATGACGCCGAGCGACCTAGCCCGTCCCTCTCTAGTCCTTCCTCTCTAGCCCTTCCCCTCTAGCCCTTTCCCTCTAGCCCTTACTCTGTGCACAAACTCGTCCTCTGTGCAGGGGACCCGGCGGCACTTCCGACCTCCAGCCCAGGTTCCCATGATTCTTCCGTCGGATTCCTCGTCCCTGCGCTGTCCGAGCTCCGCGCCCCCTGGGTTGTCGAATTCGTCTGATTTCTGGCATTCGATCACAGTTCATTGTCTTGCTTGGTTACGCGCTGCTGACTGATGCTTAGCAACGTATTCTTTTCTATTGGAATGCTTTGCCACGATTTGCGCTGCATCGCGTTGCCTTGCAATTGCTTTGCTAGCTATTCCTTGGCATGTGTTGCCCCTCTGCTTTAAGATGGGCTGTCGCTACTTCCGCATCACATGCTAACGCTTCTTGGCCTGCACTGTACTGCGAATCATTGAATTTATTTTTGGGTTTTGCAATGTTTTGCATTGCGTCGCTTTGAATTTGAGTAGGCGCAACTCTGTCGGTAATGTGTAAACGTTCGGTCATGGTCACTTCATGTATTGGGTATGTGCTTACAAGCTTGCAGTAGTCGGTATGCCAAGAGCGGGTGATTGCTAGAGCCTAGGTGTGCGCAGAGCGCGCGCGTGTTTGCAGCACCTCGATGTGCATGATGTGTGTTAGTCGAATGGATACACACATACACCCGCCACCGTACCCTGAGGTACGTGTTCGAATGTCTTCAGGTCCCTTCGAATTCCATGTGTAAAATACTGCAACTACTCTTGGAGAGGCCCACACCCCAGAGTTCCGGGCGCTCTTGACCGCTTCTGGGGATGGCTCGCGTGACATCCAGAAGCCAAGAGCGCCCTTTTTCGGGATACGCGTGACCCATATGGCCAACGATGGCCCCCCAATTGGGCGCCTCCTGGGCCGTCTTGGAGAATAGAAAGAAAGGGTCAGGATGGAATGTGGTACTTTTCAGTCCTCGGAGCACATCGGTTTGCATGGGGCGCGAATAGGCCACGCGCGGAAGGTCGACAAAATAGCGGTTGAAAGGCCTGCCTGCACCCACCAAAACATAGAAACCTCACTTTCGAATCTGGTGCTCGAGCGAATCCGTCGTGCGTCGGTGGCCTCCCAAGTGCAACCGCCCAGGACGCCCCGGAAACATATCGGTTGTACTAAACAGGTCCAGCGGTCACAGGCACACAGCAAAGGCTTCGACGGACCACCGCCCTGATAAATAGTTAGCCGGCGGTGTACGATTAGATGGAGCAAAGCCGCCTTAGCATGGGAACTGCCAATCCATCAGCCAAGTTGATGGAGGCAGCATTCACGTAGCACGCTTAACTGCCACCGCGTCTACCAGTCTACTCATATGCTTCGTGCCACCATCAGTCCTCGCATTTCCCTGCTCTACCACTCTCTTCCTCTCTGTCCTCATTGCCCGCGGAAGTGGGCGATGAGCTCCATGAGTGCGTTGCCGTCGGGAGCTTTGGGCCTTGGAGGGTACTTCAAGAGCAAACGGTTGACTCAAGACGGCGCGCGACGTCTCACACGGCCCAGCGTTTACATAAAATTGTCCATCCACTGCGTTTGCATGCGTATGAGTCTGCACCCATTGCTTTTGCATAAAAGTGTCCACCCACCGCGTTGCGAAAAAATGCCCGCCCAATGACTTCGCGTAAAAGGGTCGGCCGACAGCGTTTGCGTAAAAAGTGTCCAGCTGCAGCGTTTGCGCGAAAGTGTCGACTCAATGCGTTCGCATTCAAACAGCCCGCACCACGAGGAGTTTGCACACACAGATCCGCCCAATGCGCGCAAATAAAAATGCCCGCCCGCACCGGCGCAGTTGGGCGTCGTATTCGCGAACGCAGTCGAGAAGATGCGGGCTCCTGATGACTCAATCATGCGATTAGCCCTTCTCCTTATGGTACGATCACTGCATTGCGAACCCGGTACGGTTTTCCTGTGCTTCTCCTCGATGAACTGGATCGTGTTGCGGTCGTAGCTGCGCTGGCCGTCCATGATGCAGGAGGAGATCTCTGCCGACGACCCCCTTTGTAATTGGGTCGGCTCCCGTGTCTCTGGCGTCGCACCGCGGCATGTCGTCGATCTCGCGATGCTGATCTGACAGCCATCAGACATGTCAGGCCATGCTGTTCTCCGATGGAAGTCAAAGACAATCTGTCGCCGCGGCCGAGAAGACGGACGCGTCGTCGACTACTACGTCGGTCGGCGCTGTTCAATTTCTCCCTCAGCCTCCAGGTCTCCTCGGCCGACGCGGGCCTGCGCGCCATCTCGCGGAGCGTCAGGGGACGCGCTTGCAAGCGGTCGGCTGCGCCAACGGCTGCGAGCAGCTCTAAGCCGCATGATGATCGGCGCACCAGCTTGTGCGGTCGGCTCACGGCGTCGAGCAAGCGGCGCACCTGTTCCCCCGAACTGCGGCACTTGCCCAAGCGCGTGTATACGACCCCCCATCGCATCGTAACCAGTCTCCTCCTCCCGCTCGAACGACCCGTCGCCGCGCGAGCGCAGTCGCCCGGCACGCTCCATGGCTGGGGGAGCGATGCGAGCCTTGATCTTCTGCGTGGCCAGAACTGCGCGGTCGAGCTGCGTCGCCTGGCGGATGAGCGGCTCGTTCTTGGCCCGCTGCAGCTCGACGACGCACGCGGCGACGCGGCGCTGCGCGAGCAGAGCGCGCGCCGCTGCTCCGAGGAGGGAGACGAAGAGGCCTGGAAGCTGACGAGATTGACGTGCCCGATGGAGATCAGGGCGTCGAGGTCCCCATCGTGGTCAAGCGTCGCGGCTCCATGATATGCACGGCGGCGATGGTGTACTCCACAGGTGGTGAAGTCGTTGCAATCTCCTCTCGACTTGCCGAAGACGCCCTAGACGTGGCCGATCAATCGGTCAACGTGCTCGTCGCGTCCCGCGATCTTTAAATCGTGATCGTGCTTGGCCAGCATGGGCGCTAGTTCCGAGCCGCTGGCGCACGGGCGCTGGGCGCCTCGCGCGTGAACTGGAGCTGCGGGCCCCACCTCATCGGCTTGGCGCTGCACTCTGGTGAGCGCGTGACCCAAGCGAGCTTCGCGGAGGAGGCCCTGGCGCGTCCTTGCAGCCCGTGCCTGCATGACGCAGCGCAGACACTCGGTCCGCTCGAAGGACTCGCAGCCTGGCACCTGCCTGAGGATTGGCGCACTGCTGGGCGGCAGGGCGAAGTGAAGTTGACCCCGCGGGGTGATTCGCCCTGATCTTGCATCTTGGCGTAGGTCATGCATCGCAGGGGTGCTATCTCAACGTTCACGGCGACGCGCGCCCCGACTGGGGCGGCGACGTCGCGCTGCGACGTCTGCTTCGCCCCGTCGAACGTCAAGGGCTCCGGCGCCCTCGCCGCGGAAGCCTCTCAGCGCCGCGCGGCGCCGGAGGATCTCGGCGGTCTCGCCGCCCGATCCCTACTGGCGTTTCCACTTGAAAAAACGTCTAGAACCCATGGTGTTTCGGGCTCCTGTGAGGGGGGCGCCCCTCGAAAGATTTGCACTTGGCCCAAATGGCGACCTCCTCGAGGATAGCTGCGGCGACTTCTTTCGACAACCTCGACGCCGCGTCCTCATCGGCCAGTGGGTCGGCGTCGCGCTCGATTACCGTGGACTCGACGGCGGCATGGACTTTCAGCGCGGCTCACGCGGAAGCGCCGGCAACGCGCTTGCCGGGCTGTTCCTCGCGATTGCTCAGGAGTGCCTCGCGCCCCCTGCGCCCAGGCGCAACTCCACGCGCCCCCTTCCTCCGCCCTCCTCCTCGAGCGCGGCGCGGCGTAGTCGTCCGCGGAGAGTCCGCGCGTGCGCTAGTGGCGCGGCGCGCGCGTGCCCCGACGCTGGCGCCGCGCCCCCAGGCGCAGGGGGCGCTCGCGCGGCGCGCGACCGAGGCCGGCCGCGGCGTGTTCGATGGCAGCGGAGAGATGTTGCTGACTGTCTGCGCTCTCCAGCTCCTGCAGCTCCTGGGCCAGATCGTCTGCCTCCCTCGACGTCCTGCCAGACTACCGCCGTCACATGCCGGGCGTGGCCGGAGAAGTTGCTGCTGGCCTCTTCGGTAATAACCGACGGGGCCGATGGTTAACCGCCACCGGTGGCCGTGTCCTCGGGGACATCGATGACGGAGCGCCCCGTCTTGGCCCTGCCTCGCGCCCGCTGCAAGCAGAGGTTCGTCGCGCAACACAAACTGCATGACTAATGCGAGCTTCTTTGCACTGCTCGTCGATGTGCTAGCGGGCGTCGAACTCGACGCCGTCCAGGCGTAGCTGTTGAACGTCGCTCGGGTTCCGAGGGGACCGCCGGATGGCCAAGCTGCGGGTGCGGCCTGGACAGTCGCCCACAGTCGTCTGGCTGCGCATGAGACGTGCTGCACGAACGTCTCGCAGCTGCAAGCCTCTGCGGGGCAAGTGGCGCAGAGCCTCGAATAAGTCCGGGCGCTGCCGAGCCTGCCGGGTCAGCTGCGCGCCAGCCGCGTGCTCCCAGTGGCCGATTGCCCCGGCCTGCTCGCGACGTGCCAACGCCCGCGTCGTCGAAGACGGCCTGCCGTCTGCAGACCATCTCGGCCCAGCGGTGCATCGCAGCAAACTTGCCCCTGGCTGGGTCCACAGATTGTCGCGCCAGGCCCCGCCCAGCCCGACGCGTCGTTCGTGCTTGGTGGGTTCCCACCTGGTCACCCACGCTGAAGTGCCCCGCCCTGGATTCGGCGGCGCGTATCCGGGGGCGCGGTTGACGCGCGGAATCGAAGTAGCCTCGATCATGGCGATCTCCCAGATGCGACGCTGCAGTCGGTTGGGCCGCGCTGCCCCATGAGCAGAGGGGCCGGCACCAGCGTCGCACGCGCCGGATACCTCGCCCTCTTCGCCAGCTCTGAGCGGTGACGGCGTAGAGGGCTGCGTGCCGAGAACGACTGCAACGCAGCTATGAACCAGCGAAGAATCGAAGTTGGACATGATGCCTTCGCGCTCCTGCTGTTCCCGCGGCGTAAAGCGCGCGTCGTGGCGCGGCGCCGCGGCGCTCCATGAGGTTCGCGAGCTGCTCGAGGGTCTGCGGGGCGTTGGAAACCAGGCCGTGGTCTTCTTCAATATGCTGCAGCGATGATCTCGACGCCCGGTGGTCGAAGATGACCTTGTGCGCGCCTGGCACCACTGGCCCCCTTGGCCAGGGCGGCTCGTCGTACGCCGCGAGGGTCGGACATGGTCGGGCTGCTCATTGACGAAGTAGCTGCCAGGCTGCAGCTGCGCAGTTAGTGATGCGTGGCCGCAGAATCGGCCGCGCGGGGCTGCGTCCTCGCGGGGGCGCAGCCATGCGAAGCAGTTGCGTTGGCAGTGAAACTTTGACCATCGACCAACAGGCCCGCACGCGAGGGCCATGATGGCCACAATGGGCTGGCTTTGTCGGATGTATCTCTGCACATTGTCCTGCTGATTCTTGTCGTGGAGGTCGCAAGCGGTAACCGCGTCGAGATCGGCACGTGCCCCGAGGCGGCGGCGGTCAGCGAGGCTGTTGGTCCGCGCCTCCCCGCCGCGTATCTCCATGACGTCGGCGCCGTGATCGATGGGGGGAGCGGGTCCCCTTGTGTGGTGCCCCGTGAAAGGTTGAAAGGCCGGCTGCTCACGTCCGTCTTGACCGTGGCTTTCTGTCCCTCGTACAGCTGATGGAGTAGATCGATGTATCCTGTCTGGACACCTTGCGTTTTCAGTGCTGCCCAGATGCTGTCGTGTTCGACGGTGTCGAAAGCCTTTTAAAGCCGAGTGCTGCAACCCACAAATTATGGTTCCATTCGTGCACACGCTATCGAAGAATGTGGAGTGTTAGGAGGTGGTCGGTGGTCGAATGTCCTGGTCTGAAGCCTGCTTGGTCAGCTGTCTGTCGAAAGACGAGTGTTGGTTGGAATCGGTCGTAAAGTAGCCTGCTGAAGAGCTTGCAAAGCAGCACTATCGTGCATATAGGGCGGTAGTTTTGAGGAAATGAGAGACCCCCTCTTTTTGGAATTACCGTGACGACTGTGCTCTTCCAGCTGGCCGGTGGTGGGGCGCTTGATTGCAGGATCGTGTTGTATAGAGAGGTGGAGCAATGCCTCTTTGAGCTCTTCCGCGCCGTCTTTCAGCATCTCTGCTCGGAGGCCTTTCGTGTCTGGGGCTTTGCCAAGGCGAAGCCCTCTGATTGCTTTGTCCAGCTCCATTCTTGCCCAACCCCCATAACGTTTAATCATAGCTCAAGAATGCTTTAAACATCGTCCCCAGACTATTTCTGACTGTTTTGAAATATTCCTCCTGTAGAGGGACATGCCCAATTTAAACCCACCCCCGGCGTCGTAATTTTCATGACGTCGAACCCCGAGCATCTCGAGAGGCGAGGGCCCCAGGTCTCCCCGAGTCTCCCCGGGGTCTGGCGCTGCGTCCTGAGCGCTCCCTGGGGCGAAAGGCCCCGCGGCCGAGGCGGACCCCCTCGAGCTGTGACAAGATCGGGACGCGAGCTTTTGCATGATTTTCCGCCTCCGGGGGCCCTCACCGGGCCTCGAGGCCGTCGAGATACGACTCAGGATGAGACGCCGGGCCTGGGGCATGGGTCGAGAATCCTGGGGCCGACTTCGTCGAAGACATCATGGCGCCGGGGGTCCGAGGGGGTGGAAGAGCGGGAACCCTCGTCTGCACCGCGGCCCTCTTCTGCAGCGGCTGCCGCCGCCTCGTGCCTGCTTCCGCGCGCCGCCATGCGCTGCCTGGAGGACAAAACGTGGCCCCGGAGACGAGGTGTCCTGGGCTCGCCGGCACAGCGTGGCCCCCTCGGGGGCGGCTCTGGCCTCGCGGCCCCGCTCACGCCGGGTCGCCCGCCTAGCCGCCGAAGATGTTCTTCAGGGCCACCTGGGCCTCGACGCGCTTTCGCTCCTGCGCGCGGGGGGGGGGGCGGCGAGGGAGGCGAAACGAGGGAGGCGTGGGGGATGAGGCGGAGGGCCCCTCGGAGCCCGCCAGTGTGCGAGCGGGCCTCCCGATCCCAGGGCTCCCCGGCCGTGGCCCTCTGGGCAAAAGGGTGCCCAAGCCCGCGGAGGGGAGGCGGCAGATGGAGGAGGCGGAGGAGGCGGAGGGAGGAGGAGGAGGAGGAGGGGGAGGAGGAGGAGGAGGGGGAGGAGAGGAGGAGGAGGAGGAGGAGGAGGAGAGGAGGAGGAGGAGGAGGCGGATCAGCACCCCATGGGCCTGAAATTTGACCAACATGCATTTCGCTGCGTCCTCTTAGCGGCGAATGATAAGCACGAGAAGGTATGATCATACAGTTCAGCGAGGTCACCGAAAACAGACATCTTCGCTTTGAAGGACCTCCCAGCGTCTGTGTCAGTGCTGCGCCAGTTTGCACTTCTTGCCATGGTCTTTGTTGAAGTCTCAAGCGGGAACAAAACATTTGGAAAATAATAGTCCTCCACCCGCACAGCAGCTGAACGGTTCAATAATCTCAAACGAAACCCCAAGATTGAAAAAGAACCGTCCTCCATCCTGCGGTTGCAAGTGTTTACCATTAATGGGTGCGCTGCCTAAGAGAGAGAGCCCAATTCTGAACAGGCACCGTGATCCAGCCTTGAAATTGTTGCAGACTTGTGCTACGAGTTTGTGCGGCGCGAAGGCGAGATCTCAATGTTGATGCAGAACTTTGCAACAAATGCGCGCCGCGCAAAGACAGCCAGCATCATGAAACAACCCTGACCATGGATCCTCGGAGTTCTTCGAAGCCACTCGTCGCTGCTGTCGTCGTCACTACCCCCCATCCCTCACTCAAGAGGGGGAAGGCGGAGGGGGAAGCGAAGGCGCCAGCGGTGACCAGCGGATCTGCCTACCGCTTGAAGCTCGAAGAGGAAGGAACAGGATGGGGAAGCAGGTCCCCTCAGAGGGGGGGGGGAGGAGGAGGAGGAGGAGGAGGAGGAGGAGGAGGAGGAGGAGGAGGAGGAGGAGGAGGAGGAGGAGAAGCAGCATGAGGAGGACACTTTTTGAAAACAAGGCACTGTGCCCTCCAGCAGTACGCGTGGGGCCAAAGCTGCACCTGACCCGCCCTGGACCCCTCCGACCGTGTAGGGGGAAGAGCACGCGGAGCAACGACGTAGGGAGGAGGAGGAGGAGGAGGAGGAAGAGGAGGAGGGTTGGACTGCTGACGAGTGGGGTGATGATGATGGTGCTGATGATGGATGGGGAGGGGGAGGAGGAGAAGGCGGAGGAGGAGGAGGAGGACGAGGAGGAGGGGGAGGAGGAAGAAGAAGAGGACGAGGAGAAGAGAGGAGGAGGAGGAGGAAGAGGAGGAGGAGGAAGAGGAGAAGGGGGAGGTGGGGGGATGAGGAGGGAAGGAGAGATATTATGGTGATGTTGATGGGGATGATGATGGTGGGGACCATGATGAGGAGGAGGAGGACGAGGAGGAGGAGGTGGACGAGGAGGAGGTCCGACACTGGCCAGCAAGAGAATGGCGGACAGGGGAAGGATGGCGATCCGACAAGAGAACACCAGAGGAAACAACAATTGAGAAGATGGCACCCCCCGCCCTTCAAGAGGGCTGTCCCGACAACGGAACGCGAGGCAAGCCACGAACGATCTACAGCAGAATGGGCGGGCACATCCTGACCCCCTAGGAGTATCGATGACACAGAAGAGGCCAGATGAGGTCATGACGACCAGGAGGAATGGAACACAACGAGTGAACACCAAAGGCGGAGGAGATGCTGGCCCAGAACTCTGCGCAAGCCGACCTGCAATCAGAAAACGGTTGCGGGGAGCCATGGCCCAGGAGAGACACACGCAAGAAGGTGTTCTCCACACTGCCCCTGGGAGTACACTGGGGGCCACAATCGGCCGCCCCACGTGCCGCACGATCTTTACAATCTTCTGCTAACCCAATGCGCCGGGGGGGGGGGACGATGTGTCCGCCCAACGGGGCGCAATATCTTCACGGATTCCCACCAATGAGACCGCTATCCCTCTACCATAAAAGTTGTGAGTTCGACCGTCTCTGCATGCAAGCTGCTGCAAGCAAGCCGCGGCATGCGTTCGCAGCTGGGTGGGAGGTATAGATGCATGTTTCAAACCGTGGTCGGATTTGCTGTACATGCCAAAGGCTGGCACACATGAGGCAAGAGTCTCAAGAGCCATGGATCAGTGACGCCAGACACACGTGCAGCCTTGCCATCCACTGTACTGGAAGACGTTCGGCATGATGGGGAAAAGGACAAGAGGACGTTCAAAAGTAGCGAATGTGCCTCAGACAATCGCCTTTAGGGACACTGCATGCGGGGCAACACTGCTCTTCCCCGTAACGACGAGTCGTGCACCACGCATTGCATAGCGTGCGGAGGAAGGCGGAAAGGACGCACAGAAAGAGGAAGGGCAAAAGCCTGGTGATGACCGTGGTCAGGTAACTCTCCTGATCCTGAGTGAGGTCTTTGCCGGACTTCCGAGCACGTCGAACCAGCACTGTCTTGCACGACCCGCTCGAAGACAAATCCCAAGAGGCCTCACCATTTCTGTGGCGGTGCGATGAGGAAGGAGGGAGGCCCTGCAGAGAATGGAAAGAGCATGCCAATTTTTGAGCACATGTCAAACAAACGATTCCCTCCGTAGGAGTGTGGAATTTCCATGCAATGGCACAGTCGCCGCCAAGGGCAACATCTTGAACAACGGCCTTGATCTCAAACAGCGACGCCTAAACATGCTCGGCAGCACGGAGCAGAGCAGCACTACAGGGGGAGGAGGCGGAGGAGGAGGCGGAGGAGGAGGAGGCGGAGGAGGAGGGGGAGGCGGCGGAGGAGGAGGAGGACGGGGGAGGCGGAGGCAGCAGGGAGGAGGGAAGAGGAGGGGGGGAGGAGGAGGAACAAAAACAAAAACGAAGAGGAGGAGGGAGGGAAGATCGGCTACACGCAAGAATGACACTGGGTAAGAGTAACCTTTGGTGCGCGGCTTTTTGGGGGCCGCGTGGGGACCAAACCTGGGCACGCAAGCCGTGGCTCCTGCTTCGTTTTCCGACATCTGGGGGCCCATCTGTGCCCGCACCAGAGGTCACTCCGGCGAAAGGTCACCCTTACGTTTAGTCGAGAAGAGGAGGA
>CAUYUJ010005324.1:26861-55045 GCA_963575745.1 Prorocentrum cordatum
GTCCCCGGCCCTCGAAAGAGTCCCATGACTGAAAAACACAGCCCGGCAGTGGTGATGTATACATGCTCCGGCCTCCGATGAGGAGGCCAAGGACCCCGAGATGCCGCGGAAGCACGTCGAACGCCTGGAAGCCAGACGCACTTGCAAAGGAGCGCCTTTTCCATGAGCCCGGTGGCGGAGGACCGGTCGAAGCAAAATGCTGTGGTTGCAAGCTGTCGTCAACGGCTCATCACTTACACCAGCTTGGAAGCCAGACAGGCCTCGCCCTCCGCACGCTCGGGCCCTGCAAATTGTCGGGGGAGGAGGAGGAGGAGGAGGAGGAGGAGGAGGAGGAGGAGGAGGAGGAGGAGGAGGAGGAGGAGGAGGAGGAGGAGAGGAGGAGGAGGAGGGGAGAAGCACCGCGGACGGCTCGGCTCGGCCGCGCCCCCGAGGAGAGCTTGGCCGCGAGCTCGAGGCGGCGGCCGACAGCAGGAAGCACCATGGGCCCCGCGGGGCAGACGCGAGAGAGCCCCACGGCCCAGCTCGGGCGCTTCCAGGCCCTCCCCCGGGCCGTGCCCGGCGCCACGCCGGCCTTCTCGTGGGCTCGGAGGGGGCTCGAGGAGGAGGACGAGGAGGAGGAGGAGGCGGGGCCACCCGCGGCCGCTGAGGCCGCGGGGGCCACGGCGGGTCCCACTGCCGCTCCCGCCTGCCAGGGCCCTCCCCCGGGCCGTGCCCAACGCCACGCCGGTCTTCTTCTGGCCATCGCTCGGACGTCCATTCCCTGTGCTTTTCGGTGTCGTGCGTGGCTTTTTCGCCAAATGATCCAGGATTCTCCTCGATGGCCCTCGCCGAAGGAAAAATGCACACGTCCGAGCGATGCCAAGTCTTGTCGGCTCGGAAGGGGCTCGAGGCGCTGCGGGGCCACCCGCGGCCGCGGAGGCCCTGCGGGGGCCACGGCGGGTCCCGCTGTCCCGCTCCCGCCTGCCAGGGCCGCCGTGGAGCGCCTGTCCGGCGAGGAGCTGCGCAGCGCCCGTGGGGGCAGAGCCGCGCCAGCCGCGGACGCCCCGCGGGGGGGCGGGGAGGGTGAAGGGGCCCTGGGACACGCAAATAAGTACACACAAATCAAATGATTCCCCATATTTTCCTATACTTTCTGGGTTTTTGTCTTCCCGCCCAAATCCCATATTTTCCCATATTTTCCTGGCACTCGACGATTAATTGTGTCTGTGTGTTTCTTTCCCTCCTGAGAGGAGCTCTTCGCGAGAGACGGCCAGGCACCTGCTCCGCACCGCGCCGGCCTGCCGAGAGGCCTGCCGCGCGCGGTGGTCGACCTCAGGAAGGCGACGGTGGCGTCCACGGCGAACTTCGACGGCGGCGGCTCTCTCCGCGGAGCGGCCGGCGCGGGGGGGGCCACTCGGTACTGCTGCCACGCCGGGGGGTGTAGCACGTGTTGTACTTCAGGTGCGAGGCCCACGGCTCGGCTCTACCAGCCCCGCCCCTTTTCCAGTGCTCCACTGCTGTGCCAGGGTGGACTTCGGCCAACGTGTTTCGCCCTCACCTTCTGTGGGTTCAACTCCCCGACGGCAGCCCCAGTAGCAACTGCGAACGACTCCGAGGTTCCCGGGGCTGCCGCTGGTCTCGCGATGCGAGGAGCGCGATGACCTCGGCTGGGTGAGCTGGGGTGGGCGAAGGCCACGGCGTCTCAGTCGACGGTGGCCGACGTATCGGTAGCACTGAGTATGCGAGTCTCGCAGCAGAATCCGCTCTCCCGGGTTCGGGCACAACGGCGACGCCCCCAGGGACCTTCAGTGGGCCACCTGCGATTACTGTGGTCGAGCATCGGCCGGGATCGCCGTTGCGGCCCTGCCCTCTTCTCGCGAAGGTTGCAACTGGCGGGCAGGGCAGCCTCCCTGTGCTCGTGACGCGGCGCGCTCGCCCGTTGGAATCGGCTGGAGGCGGAGTGGCGAGTGCACACGCGGGATCTCTGGCCACGTGGGCTTCGAGATCGGCGTCCCAGATGTTTCTTGGGGCGGGTGCGACGAGTCCTGGGTCAGGAGGTTGCGGGCAGCCCTCAGAATTATCCGAGGGACAGGTTCGTGCCCAACAGCTGCGTTCAGCTGAGGCGCCAGGACGAGTGCAGCGCCAGCCTCATGGTTTACCGCCGCGACCCCCTGTTCAGCAGGCGTCGAGAAGGACCAGAGCTCGTCGACCTCACCCTGCACTCTGAGGGGGGGGGCGGTCCCCCAGAGCGCGGCGCAAGTGGCAACGAGGCGTCGTCGCCGAGGGCCACGGCTGCCTCGGGCCAGTAAGCTGGAGGCGGACGCAACAACCCCAGAGGGGTTGACGGGGAAGGTCAGGGCCTGTCTTTGTCTGGTCAGGACGCTCCACGACACGGGCCACGACGGCGCCCCGCGCGACCTGCTCCCTGGCGTCGTCAGCGCCGACAACTGGAGCGGGGCGTTCAGTGTGCTGCCTTGGCTTTAGGACCGGGTGTCGCGCACTTAATTGTGGTCAGAAGACCAGGCCGTCGCCCCACCGCGAGGCCCCCGCTCACCCATGGGCCAAGACTCGCTCGCACAGCCTTGCCCTTGGGCCACCTTTGCGGACGGGAGAATCAGAAGCCGACTCCACTTCGCCCCCCCGGGGGTGGGTGGTTTGTCATCGTTTTAGGTGGGGTTGAATCGGGCTCCCGAGTTTCCGGAGCGTTGGAGGCACCGCTGCAGGGACCTGGTTGACTTCTGCTGGTTGGCACGGTCTGCGCGACGACCTCGACCGGACCGGTCGGTGGAAACTTCGCATGTGGGAGGACAGCCGCCCCCGCTCGTGCTGGGACAGGGGACTGGAATGCCAACCCGCGAGACTTGGATCAGATCATGTGGCTGGAGGCTGCGCAGGGAGTGATCGTGCCGAGAGGAGGCCCAGCATGCGGCCAGGTCGTTGACGGCATCCTCGTGGTCTCCCGGCTGCTCGACTCGACTCCCTGCTCTGGGCCAGTCCATGGAGACAGCCCCCGCTTCCCGCGCGCGCGTGCGTTGCCGTCGTTGTCCGAGGCCTACCCGAGCCAGTCCCCAGCAGCGGCCTCCGCATGCCCTTGCACCTGGATGGACATTTCTCTACCAGTGGTAAAAGGTGGAGGCGACGGCTGGTGACTGCATTGCCGGAGCCGAATGCAACCGGGGGGCCCAGTCCCTCGGCATCCCTTCCCGCGGGAAGCGCTGCTGCCAGGGGCGTTCGGAGGGCATCAAACTAATCGAAGCACCCTTGCTAGATTGCCTCCAATCCCAACTCGAACGGCAGGACTGCGCGGAGACAAGGGAGTGGGCTTCTTTCGCCCAGGCTGAAGGGAACGCATCTTCGGGGTCGGCCAAGAGGGGGGCGTCCAAGAGGGGGGGCGCAAATCATGGCCAGCGGCATGTGCGCGGCCCAGCGGTGGGCCAGGGAACGTATTGAAATAAGAAAAAGCGCCATAAACTCTGGGGGAATCTCATGGCCCCCGCCATGATATCCGCCCCCCCCCCTGGTCATCACCCCCTTCTTTGCCTCCCCCGATATCTGCATATCCTGACGGCCCCTCAGGGGGCCAAAAGTCCGCCGGGCCAGCCACTCCGAGAGACTCCGAGCCAAGCTGCTAGCCTCGAAAGCGTCCGCACGTGTGGCCGCCTCGGCAGCTGTGGGCCCTCCTGGGCGTCCTCGCCGGGTCGAAAGGATGGAGGCTGGGCCAGCGCTCGGAGGTCCAAGGCAGACGACGACTGGATGCAGCCGAGCGTGGGCGTAAGTGTGTGAGTCTGGAACCGGCGCTGTCAAAGGCCCAGCATGCTTGGTCCATGCCGTGATCAAGTCCAAACCCAAGCGGGGCATGCCGATCCTCGATAAGACTTGTTGCCATGCTGTCGCAGGTGCTGCGGCTGTGGGCGGATTGGGGTGACCCATGGGTGGTCCCGAGGCGCGAGCGAGAGGATCCCCCCCCACCAGATGGCTAAACAATTGGGAGCTCCCTGGTGTTACGGCTGACAACATCCAAACTGCGGGCAAGACATCCGGCAAGTCGAAGGCCCTTGGGTTGGGCAACTCCCGCATGCGACTGGTTACGACGATGCGTCGGCATTTGTTGGACAGCGCTCCAACACTTATCAACCAATGGGAGGGCGATCCTGCGTGTCGACGCATGTGGCTGCTCATCCTCGTCTCTCTCGCGAAGGCACACAGTGACACCCGACCCATCGGGGTGCTCCCATTCTGGGGGCGGCTATGGAGTCATAACCGTCAGAGATATGTGGTGGATTTCAGAAGCCCTGAACCCAAACACGTGTTCATCTGTTGGGGCACATCTTTTTCTTCCGCCGCCTTCCGCCGAGCTTCCGCCGCTGAAGAGATGACACCTCCTACGATCCTCGAAGGCAAGGCCCTTCTTGGAACGCCCCATGTGAAGAGATAAGAGCATGAGGTGGGCGTCTCGGCCTTCTCTGGGGCAAGAGCGCCACGTGCAGTGCGGACCAGGTGGCGCACGTGCACAGCCTTCCCTGCTCCCATGCCAGACGCGCGGGGATGTCATCGCCCACGCTGTTCTTCGACAAGTATCCAAGCTCTGCGAGGACATCAACCATGAGGAGCTCAAGATTGCCGCGGGCCACCGAAACTGCGATGAGGTCTCCTTCGCGCGTTGTGCGCATCGCACATTGTCCCACGATGTGCACGCTGGCCAGGCAGCACGGGCTCAGAGATCAGCTCCAATGGAACAGTGGTGGCAGGCTGTTCGGCGGCACTGGAATTGACAACGTGATACACGTCGTTCACTTCTAATCGTGCTCATTTCTAAGTGTGCTCGTTCCTAATTGTTCCTAGCCCCCTGGTGGCCAGGAAGAGGCACAGGATAGCACAATCAGGAATGAAAGGATCTTGGCCCCCCAGAAAATCAAAGAATTTTCGAATACTTAGACATGAAAAACATGTGTACAGAGTTCGCGCCCTCGATGTACTGCGACCGAGCCGCCGCCCACACGCTGCGCCAACACCGTGGACGACTTTTGACGGCCCGTCTCACCGCAGGGCCGGCGACGCTGCAGCGGGCTGGCGCGACAACGGGTCGAATCATCGTGCCTGCATTGGGCAACAGGCAGCTGCCAGAAAATGAATCCTCGGGCGCGGCCTAACCGACCTCTGGCAAACCATCCCCTCCCGTGACGTCATCCTCGCCTTTCGAACACCACTCCAGCCGCACACATACGTCTCCCGGCCAGGCGAGGAGGACCTCACAGAAGGGGATGGTTTGACAGGGGTCGGTTAGGCCGCCCCTGAAATCCCAAACCTTTTGTTTATGCTATCGGGCCCTGGGCTTCAGGACGGCCTGGAGGGAGCTTCCCGCTGGACCCCCCCCACAGGGGGCAAAGAGGTCCCTTCACGCCGAGACCCCGGCGGAGATTCCAGCCCTGGGTCCCGGCTGCATGGGCTTCTCGAGCGAACAGGATCCCTGCGAGTCTGGAAGCCGGTCAGATTCCTGGGGACGTGGGGCGTGGGCCCGCTGTCTCCCGTGCTCCATCGGGCGCGGCCAAGAGGGGGGTGTCCAAGAGGGGGGGCGCAAATCATGACCGGCGGCACGTGCGCGGCCCAGCGAGGGGGCCAGGGACGTAATGGAATAAGAAGAGGCGCCATAAACTCTGGGGGAATCTCATGGCCCCCGCCATGATATCCCCCCCCCCCCCCTATAGTCATCACCCCCCTCCTTTCCGCCCCCGATTCTCGAGCGAACAGGATCCCTGCGAGTCTGGAGGCCGGTCAGATTCCTGGGGACCCAGTGGTCTTTCCGAGCTTAAAAATAAGGCCTGATCTTTTTCGTTGGATTGGATCTAAATTAAGTTCGACTTCAGCACTTGCGCCTCATGTTCTGGCCATCGCTCGGACGTCCATGTCCTGTGTTTTGTCGGTTTCGTGCGTAGCTTTTTCGCCAAATGATCAAGGATGCTCCTCGATGGTCCTCGCCGAAGGAAACATGCACAAGTCCGAGCGATGCCAAGTGTTCGTTCGCAGCACACCGCCCCGCGCCCACGCCCCACGTCGACGTGGGGCGTGGGCCCGCTGCCTCCCGTGCGCCTCGGTCGGGCCGGCGGGCCAAGGCTTCTTCCCGGGCCTGCCGCAGCCGCGGCACATGCGCCCTGCCAGCGTCCCCGGCCCAAGGTCGGAGCGGCCGGGTCTTGGGGCCCCCTCCTCCTCCTCCTCCTCCTCCTCCCCCCTCCCCCTCCCCCCCTCCCCCTCCTCCTCCCCCTCCCCCTCCTCCTCCTTCTCCCTCCTCCCTCCTCCCTCCCTCCCTCCCTCCCTCCCTCCCTCCTCCCTCCTCTCCTCCTCCCACCTCCTCCCCTCCTCCTCCTCCTCCTCCTCCCTCCCTCCCGCCCTCCTCCCTCCCTCCCTCCCTTCCTCCCTCCTCCTCCTCCTCCTCTCCTCCTCCTCCTCCTCCTCCTCCTCCTCCTCCTCCTGATGACGTGTCCGGGGCCCCCCAAGAGAGCGGAGCAAAGCGGAGCACAGGCGCTGGCACTGCTCAAGGCCTCAGGCTCTTCTGCAGCCCCAAAGTGTGCCAGGAGGGCCCCTTGCAAGCCATCACGGCTGCCAGTATTAGTGGGTTCGTGAATCTACCCTGGGCCCGTAAAGTGTCCCAAACCATCCTTGCTTCCTGTGATGCTGACGCCGAGGAGGTCCGCAATCACACGAGAGATCCTGGACTATGGTCTGGCAGCCCCTTGCAGCAGTAACGCTAATGCTTCAGAGAGTTGGGTGGAAGGTAGATTTTCGCCGACCCATGATGACCTGAGTCGTTTTTGGAATGTTGATGGATTATCACCAGCCTTCGTTGCGCAGCTGATCGACCCCTTGGTTCGGCGAAGCCATTACAAGGAAGAGCTATCCAAGCCAAACGGCCTTCACTGATTGCTGTTGGCATATGTGTGGGGGACCGTTGCACAAGCCTGGGGAGAAACAGCTGACGCAATCCTGAACTGCGCATCGTGCTTCGTGCTGCCTGCCTCAACGCCACCGTCGGCAATGCTGCCTGATCTCGGGCTCGGACAGCGATTCGCAAACCCGAGCTGACCCCTACCTGGGGAAACCAGATACCGATACCGCCACTCCCCGGACCTCCCCTGGGGTCCGCTCTGACCAGAACTTCGAAGCGGACACAACGGTCGCGACGAGGATGGTGAACACGGTCGAAGGGTAGCAGTACGGTGAGCGGCTTGCATCAGGAATGCTCACTTTTCAAAAGGGGCTGGGTCGTCCCTTAGGTTTCCTGCGTGCGATGTTGGAGCAGCGGGGGAGGAGGGGGCGGGCGTTCCTTGGCAGTTTGGCAGTAGGGGGGGGTCGACTCGCAAAAGCAAATCGTGGCGGAACGCCGCCAGAAAGGGGCTCGGTCGTTCCTTCGGACTTCGTGGGCTCACTTGGAAAAAAAAGGATTTCGTCCCTTCTGTATCCCCAGAGATCCGACGTCGTGTTTTTGTCAATCCTCGGTCCCCGGAAGTCTCGACCCATTCCCCAGGAACCGGTTTTTCATCCTGAGTAGTTTTTTGAAGGTCCCGAGGCCCGGCGAAGGCCCCTAGGGGCCGAAATTTGCGAAAAACCTCCGTCTTGACTTTTTCCACTCGTTGGATCTCTGGGTCGTTCCTTAGGTCAGGCCGATGACTGCATGGGTGCCCTCTCCTCCTCTGGCTAGCTGTCGGGCGTGCGAGGGTGGCATCGGTGAGTTGTGCCACCGCAGGCGCGGGCGTCCTGCCTGCGAGCCGCGGGGGGCGCGAGAGGCTTGGCCCCGCCGCCCTCCCATGGGGCGGCACTGCATCGCAGGCCTGGAGGCTGACACCAGCACCGCTATCCGCGGTGTGCCTCCAACGATGGCAGAAGATCCCGATCTCAGCGATGGTGGTAATGTTCTGGCTTCCAAGGTGGCCGAAACATTGCCGCCCACACCGAGATCTAGGATCGTCGTCCCCCTGCGGAGGCAAGCCCCTGTGTGGGTGTTGGTGCCGATTTCCAGGCCTCCGATACTGAAGATCACAGCCGGGAAAGTGAGCAAGAGAACCAACGTTTGAGAAACGGTTCTCAAAGTGAGCAAGAGAACCATCGTCTGGGCAGCTAGCCCAGGTTTCTCAGAAACCTGGGCTAGCTGCCCAGACGCTTCCTAAAACTCTGCTGTGAACGCTGGAGGTGGGAACGGTGCTCAAGGAAACCGGGCAAGCTTTCCAGCAAACTTATTCGGAAACGTTGGCCCAACTTCTCGGCAGGAGGTTCCCTAATCAGCTGCTCGACTGTAGATCCGCTGCCATGCCTGGTCACGTGACCAGCCCCTACAACTCCCGAGGGCCCAAGATTCCCAGGGCCCACTGGCGGGAGGGAGGTCGGCGACCGCCTCGACGAGGTGCGTCGCTCCCACCGAGGGTGGCTTGAGGGTGCCACCTCTTTCCAACAACGCCGAAAGGACGATCTGGTCGACGGCCTCGCGAAGGACGCGGACTAACCCTTCCGTGCTCCTCTCCAGTCTCGCCAGATTTGCTGAAGTGCCCGTGAGCTGGTCCGCAGGATGTGCATTTTACCGGCCTCTGTGGCGGCGGGCTCTCGGACCCCATCGTAGGCGATCATCTCGACCTTGTTTGGATGAGGTCTGCGCATCTTGAGGCAAATCGCCGAAATTGCGGAGCTGGTCGGCAAGCAACGTGCTGTGGAGCGCAGCAGGGACTCTGCGTCAGCTGCCCCTCCCCCGACTCCCTCTCCCAAGTCCGCTCCCTTCCCCTTGGCCTCCTCCCCCTCCCTCGTGTGGGAGGCGGGTGTGGGTGGGAGCTGGTGGGCCGGGGTGGGAGCGAAGCAGGGCTGCAGCCAGGGCGGGCGGAGTGGCCCTCCCTGCAGGCGCAGCCAGCCCGAGACCCAGACCCCCTCGAGCAATGAAAAAGTCATGACGTAAGATTTTTCCTCATGTTCGGCCTCCAGTGGCCCTCACCAGGCCTCCGGAAGCGTCAAAGAACGACTCAGGATGCAGAGCTGGCCATGGGGAAAGGGTCGGGACCTCTGGGGGTCGACGTAATGAGAAAACCATTACGTCGGGTGTCTGGGGACCACGCCATCTGAGAGGCCCAGGTCACGGACCAGGCTGTCAGGCCCCAGGGGGCCATTGCGCTCTGCGCCAGCTGCGGGGCGACCTGTAACCTCCACGGGCACCGGTTTTGGAGTCCTCCCGCGCGAGTCTTGTCCCAGCCATCCTGTGGTGTTGGGTCCTCGCTTTGAAGAGACAGCGCCCCGCGTACTCACTCCTCCTCCCGCTCCTCCCTCCTCTTCCTCCTCCGATCCCTGCCTCTGACCTCCAAACCAGTCAACCATTTTGGCACACCCATCACACGTTTGGTAGCGGAGCCCCACCGAAGGCCCAAACGTCAGCGTTCGCATGCGGCCACCGCACCCATGTTGGCACCTCCTCACACGTTTCGTGGCTCCATAAGGTAGCCCACCGAAGGCCCAAATGCCAGCGTTCGCACGCGGCCACCGCACCCATTTTGGCACACCCCTCACACGTTTCGTGACCCCATGAGCGAGCCCCACCGAAGGCCCAAATGCCAGCGTTCGCATGCGCCCACCACGCTCATTGTGGCACACCCCTAACACGCTTCGAGGCCCCATAGGGAGCCCCACCGAAGGCCCAAATGCCAGCGTTCGCACGCGGCCACCGCACCCATTTTGTCACACCCCTGCACGCTTCTTGGCTACATGGTGAGCCCCACCGAAGGCCCAAATGCCAGCGTTCGCATGCCCCCACCGCGCCCATTTTGGCACACCGCTCACACGTTTCGTGGCCCCACAGGGAGCCCAACCGAAGGCCCAAATTCCAGCGTTCGCATGCAACCGCCGCGCCCATTAGGCACACACCCCTCACACGTTTGGTAGCCCCATAGGGAGCTCCTACGGATGCGGTGCACACAACGACGGTATCTACAGCTGCATATGTTTGGGTCCTTCGCCAGGCTACCTCTGATTGCGGGGACTCCTGGTCGCGAGCGCCAGCTGGCTTGGATGCTACGAGGCCGCCGCCTTGCCAAGAAACACATCCGCGTCCGACGGGTGTCCGTGCTGCCCGGTGATGGCGTTGACTGCTTTGCCCCGGAGTTGGGCCTCGAAGCGCTGCCTGCGTTGGTCCCGCAGTGCAGCCCTGGCCAGCCCCCTGCTGAGCCAGACCCAGGGCTGCCCAATACTGTTAATCTCGGCGACGGACAAACCTCCCTGCAGCAAACCTCCCCTTCGTGAAAACGGCCTGGGACCGAAACCGACGGACCTAGACCCGCAAAATGACGGCCGCGACGGCCTCTCGCGAACCGAAAACGGCCAATTCCTTAAGCGACGTGTCAGGGTAGGAGGTCTGTCCAACCCCGATGCTGGTGATCAAGGCTGAAATAGGTCCCAGACCCCCGACGTAATGTTTTTTCATTTCGTCGACCCCCAGAGGTCCCGATCCTTTCCCTATGACCGGCTCTGCATTCTGAGTCGTTTTTTGACGCTCCCGAGGCCCCGTAAGGGCCCCCGGAGGCCGAAAATGAAGGAAAACCTTCCGTCCTGTTTTTTTTCATTACTCGAGTGGGTAGGAGCTCTGTCCACCCCCGATACTCCGTCGGTCACCCGTCCGTCGGGAACCCCTTCGAGGGCGGAGCCGAGACCAGACCCTCCAGCGAGGTCCGGCTGCACTCTTGGGCTCTCCCGGGAGGGAGCTGCCTGCGTGGGTGCCTGGGCTTGCGGGTCTGGCCCGCGCGAGGGCCCATAGTGGCTCGGACGATCCCTCCCTTGCAGGTGTTGGGTCCCGGGGAAAAACCTTTGAAGCGGCGGTCGCTCGTAAACCTCTGCGTATACCGCATGCCCCCTTCCCCTTGCACTTGCAACATCATGTCGTAACTTTCGATGTGCCGTAGTTGCCTTCTCCTTCTCCTTCTGATCATCGCCCATCCTTCTACTCCTCCATCCCTCCTCCCCCCGCTCCTCCATCCTTCCTCCTTCTCCTCCTCCTCCCCCTCCTCCTACGCCTCCGCTTCATCATCATCACAATCATCATCATCATCATCATCATCATCATCATCATCATCATCATCATCATCATCATCATCATCATCATCATCAACATCATCATCATCATCAGCATCATCATCAACATCATCGTCGTCATACATCCCCCTTATTTTACATTACTCCTCCATGTCGCGCCCCCAGGCGTGTCGGTAGAGCGTCGTCGTTGTCGTCGTCATTATCCTCCTTCCGCTTCCCCTCCTAGCTCTTCCTCGCTCTTTCTCCTTCTCCTCCTCCTCCTCCTCCATCCTTCCTTTCTTTGTTCTGGGCTTCGCGCGGCTGCACCTGCTAAAAACCCCTCCCACCTTGGCCCTTGGGAATCCAATCTTGCCGTTGCTAGCCCTCTGGGCCGGGGCCGAATGTACTGCAGAGCATGCTCTGTTGGCAAAGGTCGCGGGTTTGACAATCATGTGCGACACGGCTTGTGGGTAAGCTGGGCCTTAGGCGAGCCCTGTGCAAGCACATTCATGTGTGATCATTCATCCTCTCCCCTGAGTGTAATTCTTCCCTGTCGTACGCCGAGACATGCTTGTAGGGCCGGAATGGCGTGTCACCTCAGACTCCTCCATCATCTATGACCCTTTAAGCGCGAACGCTGCACCCACTACACTGATGGAGAGGTGGTTAAAACATGTGGCCATCCCCTTAGCGTCGCTCACGTTCGTCTTGAACAGCTCGCGACAGTCTCGAGAACGGAAGACAGGTTAGGTTCGAAACGAGGCTCTCGTCTAAGCGCCGCGCGCACTCGATTTATACGCTTGCAGCAAATTCAAAGATGGACGGGGGCAGTTTTTGTCCCAAAATGGTGCGCCACGCACATTCTTTCTAACAGCTCGCAGGCTTCACAAATTGATGGAAGTGGTTGCTGTTCAAAAAGGCGGTCTCACCTGAGCGCCACGCGCATTCGTCCCAAAAGCTGGTCGCGACTACGCAGATCAATGGCGGTTGGTTTTCAACATTGGGCTCCAGTTTACCAGCCTGGAACATATCCCTATCCCTATGCTGGGCACCTCCTCATCACGATGCCAATCTTAGGGATTCCCTTGCTTTTTGAGGACGAATCCCTAAGATTGTCATTGCCTTTTGGCGTGTCAATCTTACGGATAGGGATAAGTTCGAGGCTGGTAACCAGTCTCAACGCGGCACACATTCGTCTCAATCTCGTGCAGCACGTACAGGGGTGGAGGACTGCGCCTCTTCAGCATGTAGCTCTTGCGCGAGACCCCCCACCTTTTTGAAGATGCCCTGGGACACATAAATACACACAAATAAAAGGATTCCCCATATTTTCCCATATTTTCAAGGTTTTTGCCTTTCCCTCCACTGCCCATATTGTCCCATATTTTCCTGGGACTCGACGGTTAATTGTGTCTGTGGGTTGTTTCCCCTCCTGACAACAGCTGTACGACGGGAGGACGCTTACTTTTCAACATGAGGCTCTGGATGTCTGGTCGTGGGCTCTGGATGCTTGGTCGTCCTCGAACTGGATGGCCCGACGCGTAAACTTGTGCACCAGCTGCACGGACGAGGGACCTGCTCCTTGCAGGAGGGACGTTCGCAGGACACATCGTCGAGCTGTACATCCCGTACCGCGTCGCCCTCCTCAGACCTCGCTGGAGGAGTGCAAACCGCATCCTCTTCAAAACGCGGCTCTCGTCTGAATGGCAGGCCCGCGGGGCGGGAGGCTCGTCTTTCGCGGGGGGGGGGGCGCTTCTTGTAGTGAAGAGGGTGGCCCGCACGGACGGACGAGAAGGGATCTTGGCAAGGGAGGGCGTACTGCATCCTCGTTGAGGCATCCTGGGTTTACTCCGGACTCCCTCCTCCTCCCCCTCCTCCTCCTCCTCCTCCTCCTCCTCCTCCTCCTCCTCCTCCTCCTCCTCCTCCTCCTCCTCCCCCTCCTCCTCCTCCTCCTTCTCTTCATGGTGATGGGTAGGTGAATGTGATGGTCCGGGTTAGGATGAGAATGATTGTGTGGTGGAGATGGTGACGAGGAGGGAGGAGCGGAATGGACGAGGGCTGAGGGAGGAGGGGGGAGGGAGGGGGGAGGGAGGGAGGGAAGGAGGCATGGGGGAGGACGAGGAGGAGAAGGACGACGCGGCTACGTGGAGGGGCACGCATGGACACCTGGACCAGCACCTGCACCGAGTCGCGGTACACCCGGATGAGCGGAGAGATTTCCTCCCTGTACTGCTCCTGCAGCAGCGCCACCTCGCGCTGCAGCTCTACGGGGAGCTCCGAGAGAGAGACCTGCCGGGGGATTACACCTACGTTTCCATTCCCCTCCTGGCCCCTCCCATCTCTCTGTTTCCCTTAGAGGGGCCCTGGGACACAAATAAATACACAAACAACCAGATTCCCCATATCTTCCCATATTTTCTTGGTTTTTCTTCCCCCCACATTCCATATGTTTCCGTAGCTTCTGGGGAATCGGCGATGAATTTTGTCTGTGTCTTTTTCCCTCCTGATCCGTTACGCTCCCATTGCCATGTCTGAGGTGCGCAGGAAGACTGTGCGCAGCCGGGCGCCTCCTCTCCTCGCGCCCCGCTCCTTCCTCCTTCTCTTACCCCCCTCAGCTCCTCTTCCTGGTCCTCCTCCCCCTCCCCATTCCCAGTTCCCAGACCCCCTCGAATAATGGCAAAAATCCTGACGGGAGGTTTTCCTAAATTTCGGCCTCCGGGGGCCCTCACCGTGCCTCGGGAGCGTCAAAAAAACAACTCAGGATGCAGAGCCGGCCATGGGGAAGGGGTCGGGACCGCTGGGGGTCGACGTGCTGAAAAAACCATTACGTCGGGGGTCTGGGTCCCCCTCCCCGCTCCCCGCTCCCACCCCGCTCAACGTCGCCGTCTCCTCCCTCCTCCGCCCGTGGGGAGAGGGGGGACAAGGAGGAAGAGCGGAAGGGAGGAGCAAGGGAAGGTGGATCACGGCCAGGAGGGAACGAGGGAGGTCAGGGGGGCGAGGGAGCGAGCGGGAAGGAGGATGTAGGAAGGTGAGGGGAGGGATGAGGCCCTCGGTGTGGGCGTGGAAACGACGCAGAAGGGCAAGAAGGATGCGGATAGACGGTAATCGGAGGTTGGAGGGAGGTGGGTGCGCATTAAGATGAGATTCGAAAAAACGGGGAGCTGGACGAGGAACAGCAGAAGGAGGACGAGGACGGGGGGAATAGGATGACGTTGAGGAATGCCGTCTGGGGGAGAAGAGAACTGATGAGGATGATGAGGGCCAGCAAGATGCTGTTGCCTGCGGTGCCTTGCTCAGCTTGGCTTACGGATGCCCCGCGCGTCGCTGCCCCCCGACGCCCTGCTCCGGGGGTCTCTCCTGCCCTGCGCAAGCCCTGCCAAAACCTCTTCTGCCCTGCTCCGGGTTGGGGTGCGGGGCTGCCGAGCCGTTTGCGTGGGGGGATGTGAGGTGGTATCGTGGGTGGTATGGGGATGGGCGGCGGTGGCTTGGTGGGGGCGGCTTGGCAAGGAGGGATCGAGGGGATCCGTGGGAAGAAGTCCCCCGGGGCCTCTCCGCGCAGCACTCGCCCTCCCGTTGGCAGACGGCTGCGGGAAGCCGTGCGAAGATGGCCCCGGGAATCCTAGCGCAACCTTCCGCCCTCCTTCTCGCAGGGCGCCGGCAGGAAGCCCTGCCTGGAGGGAGCCCGCGCGATGAAGACCACTGGGTCCTTATAGCACCTTTTCGTCCAGAGGTGCATAAAGCCACGCGGGGATCCTTGCCCGAGGTAGCCGGGTGCCGCCAGGCCCTCCTGCCTGGGGGGCAGCCTGTGCGAACCAGACGTCTGGGTCCTCCTGGCATCCTCCCGTCCAGACCCAGCCGCCGAGGCCTTCGGCCCGCCGTCTGCGGCCGATCCGGGAGGGCGAAGTATATCCGGGCAGGCGCTCCGCTGGAACAGTGCAAAACATGCGCGCGCGCCACATTCATGCGGATCTGCAGCTTTCAGGGTACTCCAGACTTCGAAATAAAGGGAGGAGGGTCTCATTTCGGGGGGGGGGGTCTCTCCCAGGCTATCTTGGAGGGCCTGGGGGGGTTGGGGACGATATTTTGGAGGGTTCTCCCACGGGGGAGGTCTGAAATGGCTTGTCCTGGAGGGTCCAGACCCCCTCCCTTTTATTACGAAATCTGGAGTGCCATCGCGGGCGGGCTTTCTACGGCAGGGCAAAGCAAAAGGATGGCGAATCCGCGCGGCGCTGCGCATTGGGGTCCTACAGCGATGTCGGGGCGAGCAGCGGGGCACGGCACCCCGCGCGAGGCGGCTCTGGAAAGAGGGGCGGGCCCTGACAGCGCGGGCCGGGAGACCGCCCTCAAAATATCAACCAATGGGGCGCGAAACCTGCCCTGTTTTTTTTGTGTTTTGTTCTATATATGTATATGTGTAAATTTGCCATGTGCTACAGGGGAACACTTTTTTTGGTCGGCGGGTCGAGAGTGGGCCTCTTCCGGTTAAGAGCTAGGCGGGGCGCGCGAAGCACTACTTGGGGAGACAGGGCGCGGGCGGGCGGGGCCTCAGGGTGCTACAGGGAAACGCACACCGACAAAATATAAACCAACCGAAAACGCAAGTGGAAAGATCCGCCAATCCCCCAACAAACGACCGGGTCGACGGAAGTGCTCGCCTGGGGGAGGGGGGCGGGGCAGGACCGCGGTCACGACTGCTGATACCATTGGCGAAACAACTGGCGAGAATCGGAGAAGAGGGGGGGGCGACGACAGCTTCGCCAAAAACGCTCAACACCAACGTCGCGACAGTGGAACATCATGCCACACCGCACACATGGGCTGCAACTCGACGCCCCCTGAAAATTCCCGAAAATCACAATGGTCAGCCGAGTGCACCACCTGATATGTTGCGTGCCCCGATGATCAGAGCGTCCTGGTCCCTTGGGGGTCGGGGAAGACCGAGGTCGTAGCGGCTGGTCGGGGGTCGGGGCTTGGAACGGATCCGGATGGTCTCCGCCTACAGCGCGGGCAGACTGCGGTATGCCCTGCATGGACAGGCTGGTTGACCCCACGGCGGATCCGTTTTCAAGCTCCTCTTCTGCATCCACATGCGCCCCGCTTAGGGCACTCCAGGTGCCAGGCGGGTCGCCCTCATTCCTCCTGGTGCTCCTGGACGCAGCCGGGGGGGGGGGGGGCCCTCCTTCCATCGGAGCTATCTTCCCGAGGTCATGCCGCGGCTGGTCCGCCTCACGGCTGCCCTCGGGTTGCTGTCCCTGCAGCCCCCAAACATCGCCCACAGTGGCCACCAACCAACCAACCAGTTCCCATTTCTGATGTTGGCCACCTCGTCCTGCAACGACCTGCCGTGCAATTCAGCTCTTATAAAGGGTACCCCTCAACATGTTGGACCTAAAGCTGGCGAGTTCGAAATGCTCAACAGGTTCTTCTTCGTGTCCAGCGCCCCCACCCGATGATATTTCGCAAGAGGTCCAGGCCCCCGCCCTGAAACGGTCACGCAGTGTAATCGGAATGATGCGTAGCAATTCTACTATGCGCTCGCCTTCTATGCTAGCAGTCTACGGTCCCGCCTTGCCCTTCTTGGCCTTAGCACGCCCTGTCCTGCCTTACCCTGCCCCACCTTGTGCTGTCTTGTCCCACTGCCTTCTACATCAGCACATCTTACCTTCGTTGACCCTGTCAGAGCACACGTCAACTCACGGATTGTCCATGCTTCCGCCTTGCTCAGCGCTAACTTTCCCTCTGCTGCATGCTCGGGAACTCACCAATGCGCCACTTTGCCCTGACATGCCTTGCCTGACGCGGTTCGATTACGAACGTGTTTTCTCACTGGGGTGTCCTGTGCCGACTCGGTTTGCTGACGCAAGACCTGGGGAGGCATCTCGGCCTTCGTCGACTTCAGGTACTCCACTATCAGTTTCTGAAGGTCTTGCTCGAATGTCACCTTGCGCGTCTGCATGCGCTGCCCCAGATAGCTCTCCCAGCCGCCCACCAGCTTCCAGAAACCTGGGCCTGAGGGGTGGAACGGAGGATGGGGGAGGGGGGGGATGGATGGGCAATCCATCCTTATCCTCTCCTTCTCACCTCCTCCGTCGCGCGCGCACCCGCGACAGGAATCAGATATCTGAACGGTGTCGACATGCAAACAAGAACCAACGGGCTCTCTTAAGCCTCGTCCTTTCTCCTACTCCTCCTCCTCCTCACCTCCCTTTTCCGCTCTCCTCCCACCTCTTCGTGACGTGTTCCCTGCTCCATACCCTCTCCTTCATCCCTCCCTTCTCTCGCCTACCTCCTCCTCCACCCCTCTTCGTCTTCCGTCCCCAGTTCTGCCCTTTACTCCTCCCCCTCCTACTCCTCAGCATCATCACAACCACTATCATGTCCAAGAGCAGAATCCTCCTCCTCCTCTCCCTCCTCCTCATCATCGTAATAAGTGTCACCGTCATCGGCATCGTGATCGTCATCGTCATCATCACCATCATCATCAGCATCATCATCATCAGCATCATCATCATAATCGTATCGTCATAGGCGTCGTGATTGTAATCGTCGTCACCGTCATCAGCATCAGCATCCTCAACACCATTATCACCATCAGCAGCATTATCATAATGCTCCTCATCATCAGAATATCATCACCAGCATCTTTATTATGGCCATCATGATCCATCAGCGTCGTCATCATCATCTGCAGCATCAGCATCATCACCGCCACCGTAATCGTCACCACCATAATCATCACCCTCATCATCATCATCATCATCATCATCATCATCTTCATCATCATCGTCGTCATCACCACCATCATCATGGCGGTAATCGCTCTTGAGCTTTCTGATCGTCGTCATCATCATGACCACTATCATCATCACCATCACCATCACCATCAGCTTGACGAACATCATCATCATCAACATCGTCAACGTCATCGTTATCGACTTTGCCACCGTCATTAGCATCACCACCATCATCATCACCATCACCATCACCATCATCATCATCATCATCATCATCATCATCATCACCATCCTCACCATCATCATCATCACCATCGTCATCGTCATCCTCATTGCAATCATCATCATTAGCAGCAGCATAATCGTCATCGCCACCATCCCATCACCTCATCATCACATCACCATCATCTTCTACATCATTACCATCATCGTCACTATCGTCATCAAGATCATCAGCACCATCCCCATCAGCATCAACATCATTATCATCATCGCCATAATCACAACCACTTTCCTCATCATCGCCTTCTTCTTCATCATCATCATCATCATCGCCATCGCCATCGTCATCGTCATCATTATTGCCATCATCATCATCACCACCATCATCATCATGCTCATCATGATCATCATCATCATTATTATTATTACCATCGTCACTATCTCCATGATGGCCATCATGATCCATCAGCGTCGTCATCATCATCTTCATCATCAGCATCACTAACACCATCGTTGTCATCACCATCACCATCATCAGCATCATCATAATCATCATCGCCATCACCATCACCATCATCACCATCACCATCACCCACATCAACATCATCATCACATGATCATCTTCTACATCATCTTTATGATCATCATAATCATCTCTTGGTTTGTTATACCTCTCTCTCTCTTTCTCCCTCTTTCTGGAGACCTCCCGGGAACTCCCGGAAGGCCAACAGGACCTGCCGAACGCACCTGGACAACATCCGAAGACCTCCTCTCCCTCCTCTACCTGCTTTTCTTCTTCCTCTTCTTCCTTCTCCCTCCTCCTCCTGCCTAAGACGAAGGCAGGGCGAGGACAAATTCCGGTGAGGATTAATCAAGAATCCCTGAATTCTGGCGCTCTGGAGAATGTCTCGGGCGCCGCGACCTTCTCAGAGCGTTCCGGAACACTCTGAAAGCGTTCCCCGAACGCTCTGGAACGGATTGATCCTCATCCTGGTCCCGCCCGAGCCCCCTGCTTGCTTCCAAATGTCAGGGCCTCGCGTGGCGTTCATCGCGCCATCCTTGCTGCTCCACCAGGACTGCGGGACGATGCCGGACTTCACCTCTTGGGCGGTGCAGGGCACGCTGCCCAGGTAATCGGGCGGAGGGAAGGGAGAACCGAATGAGGAGGGGGAGGAGGAGGAGGAGGGGGAGAACCGAAGGAGGAGGAGGAGGAGGAGGAGGAGGAGGGGGAGGAGGGGGAGGAGGAGGAGGAGGAGGAGGAGGAGGAGGAGGAGGAGGAGAAGGAGGGATAGGGTGAGGAGGAGCGGGGTCGAGAATGCTCTAGGGGGGGGCGGGGAGGGGGCTCTGTGGAGCCCCGAGCTGTGGGAGGAGGCGAGGAGGGGAGGGTGGTAATGAGAATTGGGATGGATAGGGAACACGAACAGGGAGGCGGGGGAGGAAAAGCAGACGGAGGGAGACGCGGAGTGAGGGAGTGTGGGTGACGAGGAGGAGCAGCAGAAGGAGGAAGCGAAGAAGGTCGAGGAGATAGAGGAAGCAATGAAGGAGGGGAAGGACAGCTTGGACAGGGTGATGGTCGAGCAGGAGCAGGAGTATGAGCAGGATGAGGGGCAATCGGGAGAGGGAAGACAATGAGGTGGATGGCAAAGGATTGGGGATGCGGCAGAAGGGGTTGGAAGAGTGCACGGGCAAGAGCGGGGATGAACCAGGAGCAGGAGGGCGAGAAGAGGCAGATCGCAGAGGACGAGGCTCCATATGCGCAGTGCATCGCGTAGTTATGGGAATGGGGCCTTTTGGTGCCAACGTGGGAGCTGCGTGCTCTTCCCAGGATTGATCGAAAGGAGGAGGCCCACGGCCTCCAGAACACCCCTCGCGAGGCCCCTGAGGGCCCCCCCGATGGGGGGCTCCAAGAAGTGGAGCTCAAAACTGGGAGGCACCTTGGGCCACCGGGTGCGTCTCGCAACCCCCGGCCAGGCCTCGCCGCCGACGGACGTCGCCGCCCCCTGCCCCCAGGAGTGGAGGAGAAGAAACAGGAGGAGAAGCAGGAGGAGAAGCAGGAAGAGGAGGAGGGGGAAAGGGAGGAGGAGGAGGAGGAGGAGGAGGAGGAGGTGGACCCTCGCACTCTCTCGATGCTCCGGGCCTCGAAGCGGCCGCTGGGGGTGACCCGGGGCTCCCCGGAGACGGCTCTCGCCGAGGCGCGGGCCGGCGGGGCGGTCTTCTGGGCTACCTCGGGCCGTCTCGGGTGCCCCCATTGGGCCGTCCCGGGGCAATCTTGAAGGCCTCTTCGGCCGCCTTGGGACCTCGAAAGCGTTCAAACCTGCGAGGGGGAATCCATGATTTGGGTTCGGGGCCTCATGGGTTGAGCAGGGACCGACCGTGCCGGCATTCCTATAGCCCTACCACGAAATGTTTTAGAACCCAAAAATGTTCAAATAACAGAAACAATGTTCTTAGAACATGAACCCGATGTGTTAAAACAAGACAATATCAACCAGACATGTTCTAAGAACATTTCATGAAAACCACAAATGGTTCTTAGAACATTGCTTGGTGGGGCTATAGGCGAGCCAGGACGCTTCGCCACTGCTTGAATGGGGGGGGCTTAGGGGCGCGCAAACCTGGAGACCTTCTGAGCCTCGCAGCGGCCGCTCGTGACGCCCCGGGGCTCCCCCGGACGGCTCCCCACAGAGTGTATGCGGCAGAGATTCGTGCCGTGACGACCCCGGGGCGCTGGCTTTGACACCGCGTGGACCGCTCGACTGCGCACGCCCAGCGGTCTTTCGATCGCTGCCTCGTTCCGTACTCGGAGGCCCGACGTCTCGAAAAGCTGAAGCATCGCGAAAATGCACGGCCGGAGCCCTATAGACCCCATCCTTATGCGCCGTTCACGTCGAGCCGGATCGATCTGCGAGGGCCCAGGGGCCCGAAGCTGGGCGAAGACGCCCGGCTCGAAAAACTCGAGACGCCAAGGTCTCAAAGGATTGGCGGACGCTGGGCCACTGTCGGGCGTTGGTAGAACTGGGTTTGGTGGAACCTGGTCTAGTGATCTGTACCGGGGGCGCCCACCCGTCCTATTTTCACTAACCGGAACTGCCGTCACCCGAAACAAGTTTTTTGATCCGCGGGTCGAGAGCGCACCTCTTCCGGTCGAAGCTAAGCGGGCCGCGCACAGCTTGAATTAACGAGAGGGGGGCAGAAGGAGGGGCCTCACATCAAGGCCAGAAGGGGGCAAAGCCCCGGAATCAGGCGGTGCCCCACCCGATAAAACACCAACTATGGCAAACCTGGTTTGGTGAGTCTGGCCAATTCGAAGGCTCCAGGGCCCTACCACTAACCTTAAGTCGGGCCGGTCCCCCTGCAAGGGGTTTTTCAGCGAAAAACCAAAAAAAATCCGGCAACGGTGACCCCACGAACCGATGCCGAGAACTGGACTGCGACTGGGGAGTCGGCAAGCTGTCCTGCCGCAGGACCGTTATCGCCCTTTCCTCCGGGGTGAAACGAAAACGATGGCGCGACAGAGAGGGGAAGGGCAGAAGAGGGAGGGGAGGAAGAAGAGGAGAAGCGAGGGGGAACTGCCGCGACCGCAACCTATCGGCCACGCGGCCAGGACAACGCCGAGCGCCCAGGCCCTCCAGCCAGCCTGGAGTGGCACCACGATTCAAACGTGGACGGACCGGCGTTCGGAGATTCCTCGAGGGCTCGGAGGTAGAACGTACCATGACCAAGATTAAAAGGGTCGCCGCGCGCAGCCCAGCGCACGATACGCGCTACAAAACGCCGCTGTTTTGAAGCGATCCCTTGAGCCCACAGGGGCTCAAAAGCGCGATTCCGCACAAACGGAACCAACACGGCTGTTAACGAAATTGTCCCCCCGCGCCTGTTGCGCCGGCATTCGGAGGAGGGAGGGCGGGAGGGAGGAGGAGGAGGACAAGGGAAGGAGGGGGGAATCCCGTGACAGCGACGTTCTCGAGCAACCGCTCAAATTTCCGCCCCGAGAGGAAAGGAAAAGTAACGAATTTCCCACCCTCGGCCGGTCGCAGACCAGAGGATTCATTAATCGAACCTGGGTGCCGAGCTAAAGGGTCGCGGCTGGCCGCGGGGGAGGAGGGGACGACCAGACAGATAGCACATGATACGAATTCGCTGGGAAACGTATCGCCCCCGCGCCGGAGAGCCGGCTGCAGTGCAGAGAGAAAAGCAAAAACCTGCAATGGCCCCGGACTCGGGCAAGGGAGGAGGAGGAGGAGGAGGAGGGAAGCGGGGGAAACGCCTGATAACCAAGCGAACTACCATTCATTCGCAGGCCCGCCACCGCGTGTGACAGGGACCTAGGCGCGCCCAGACCTGCTACGATTCGAAAAAGGGCCCACCCCACCCCACGGGGAAAGAGGCCGTAGACTAGTAACTAAAAGAAAGAGAGAGGAGACGAGGGAGGAGGAACTCGAACATTAATTCGTCAACCGGCGTCGTTGCGACGGCCGCTGGGCCCATCGACCGTCCAGCGCCAGGGTACTGGCCGCATGGCCTTGCGTCCCATTCAGACAAATTCTGTACAAGCGTCTGTTGTGCGATCAATGCAGAGGGCTGTCACGACGGTGGAACAACTTGAACGTGTTGTAGGCCGCGTACACCAGCAAGGCAAGACACGCGAGGGAGTCGTCGTCGATGCCGCTCCCGGCGAGTAGTAGATGCTCCCAGTCGCATTCCCTGAGTCGGAGTTCCCGCGCAGCCACGGCCCGGACAGATGGGCAACGGAGGTCATGCTCCACGCTGTCCTCGGCACCCGGCCCGCAACCCAGCCAGCATATGAAGCGCGCCGCCCCGCGAACTTGAAATCTTCGCGCCGTGGTCCATCTGTTCCAAAGTGTGCCAAGGCAAGCTGCGCTAACACGTGGCGCCACTAGCGCCTGGAGGCGCTGCAGGTTTCGCAATACCTGCCTGGATGTCCGTGCTGGGTATCCCGGAAGCAGCCACCGCGTCAGCTTATGCCGCATGCGCACTTCTGGGTTTGGCGCCTGCGCGACCGCAATCCGGCGGTATACTTCCCTTTGGAATCCTTTCCGCACTCTCTTGGCCACGTGGGAGGCCCATGGCCGCGGGCTTCGCGCGATTGCGTCCTCCACATCAGTCCTTCTAATGCCCAGGAGCCGCAAGTTTTCCATTGCTGTTGCGAGCACCCGCGCGTGGGAGCGACCATGCCAATCTGCCCATCGCGCCCGCCTCACGGGGAAGTCCGTTTGGCCTAGTAGACACTCGAGTTGCTTCGATCTGGCACGCCACCCTTGACTGCCAGATCCAAGCGGCTCCCAACAAGCCACGCGGACCTGGGCCGCATGTGCCAAGTAGCGCAAGGAAGTGAAGGAACGTGCCTGCCCGTACGACTCCCGCAAGTGCCAGCAGTCTTCGGGGAGAATCCAATTCATAGGGCCTGAGGCGGCTTTCCGAATAGCCCGAATCTCCGCCTCGAAGACCTCTGGCGGTGGCGGCTCCAACTGGGCCAAACATCCAAGCACTGATATTCCAAATCTGTTGAAGGTGAGTGCGGAATGCTGCAAGCCTAGTGGTGCGTTGCCCCAAAGAGCGCATCGGTCGAGGAATTTGCCTGTCGCCTTCGTCCACGATCCTCCCTGTTTACCCGGCCCTTCCAAGAAACCCAGATAAGTACTCGAGTCCTGAACGGCGACCCCGCCCCAGAAGTCAGACAGTCCAGATACGGATTCCTCGGCATGGGCGCCAGAAGTAGCCTCCCATAATGGGATGATCACCGTTTTCGGCAAGTTCAGTTCCAAACCAGAAATCGACGCAAACTTAAAGAAAATACATTCCAGCACGTCCGCGCTCTTCGGGAAGTCCTGCACGGCAGCGCCGATGTCGTCCGCAAACGCTCTGAAGGTGGCGTCGGGGAACTCCTTCGCGAGGCGCCGCAAGAGGACGTCAACCGTGACGGCAAACAGGAGGGGGGATAATGGGCACCCCTGCCGAATACCAGCGTGGATGTCGAAACCTTCGAAGTCCCCACCTTTGCAAATGAGTCGGCAGCGCATGCCATCATAAAGAGCGCGAATAAGATTTAAGCAGTGCCCAGGGACCCCAATGTGCTCCAGGACCGTCAAGAGGTAGTCGTGGTCCTCGCTAGGGAACGCCGCCGTGAAGTCAAAAAATACCAACGCACCCGAGGGTCTGGTCAGACTGATGCGCATTGCTTCGGAGTCGATGTCGACTATATTGGCCAACATAGAGCGACCGCGTAAAGATCCGCGCTGCACGCCAGAAACCCATTCCGCGAATATCGGCTCCCACCGCAGCCGGGCGGCATTGGCTAGAAGACGGTTGTCCGTGTTGCCGATCGTGAGGGGGCGCGTCGCTGAGGCCAGATAGTAATCGCCGACGTCCTCGTCCACGCCAGACCGCTTTTTGGGGAAACAGGACAACAGCGACAGGTTGAAGTCGTGCGCCTCCGCCCCGTATGCCGCGCGCAACCTAGCAGCAGCATCTGGTTTAACAAGGTCCCCCATAGCCTCGAATAGTATCTCGACGCCGAGGTCGCCTGCCTTCCTCCACGCTTTGTAAGGGATACCGTCTGGCCCAGGGGCGCCATTGCCAGATAACTTCACGGCCCGTTGCACGTCCCGTCGACGGACCTGCCAGCTTGCCGAACTTGCGTCTCTGAGTCCGCTGGCCACCCGACCCCGCTCATCTCTCATAAAACCGTCCTCCAGCCAACGGGAGAGCAGGGACTGGTCAATGGCCTTCTTGGAGAATACCTTGGACCAGTGCTTGCGCAGAACCCCGGGCATCTCGGCGGGGTCTGCAATAACCTTCCCGTCCTCGTCGGCCATCGCGTTGAACCCGGAGTACGTCCCCGGCTGGAGCCGACGGAGCTTCACAAGAATGTTTTCCTTGCGCCTGGCCTTGTACTGTTGGTCCTCGTTCGTAGTGTCTGCTTGCAGCGCGGTGAGGTCGTCCGTGATGTCCTGGCGCGCGAGCTCGATGATGCGCTCGCGAAGGATCCTCATCTCGCTGGACGCGCGGAGATTCGGATTGCCTACGTCGACGAGCGCGGCCAAACGTGGGTATGCCTTGGCGCACGTCGCCATCTTAGACAAATTCATTTCGTCGGATGCCCGTAAAAACGACATAGCCCAGCCAGTTTATCCTCAACGACGAAAACGAAATAAAAACGACAACGAAAAACCAGAAATACCCCAAAAATAATAAAAAAAATAGTCCAAACATAGTCTGGGGACTATTTTTTGCATTTTTTTTTAACCTTTTGGTTATATTTCTTAGGTATTTTTAACTTTTCGTCGAAAATCCCCCTGTAGGGGGACAGGCCCGACAGAACACTACCCGGGTCCCCTTACCCGGGGTCCTGGCCATACCCGACACCGGTGGCACTCCACCTCTTCAGCGCCCGCGTGGGGGCCGCCGCCGCGCCGGCACGCGAAAACCCGAGCCCAGCGTGTGGAGGCCCCGAGGGGCGGGGGCAGCGGCGGCGACGTACAGGGCAGGTTTTAATACATGGGACTTTGTTTTAAACTATGATTTGTACTACCTGATGAATTTATGCATAAATTTACGCATGAGCTCCTCGTTGTTTGTGATACTACCCCCTGCATGTTTAATACATGATCCGCACGCGGAGCATGTATTAAAAACGGCGCAGGGCAGTCTTTAATACATAGGATGTTTTAAGTATGGGATTTTTGATACATGACTAATGTGGGCATAAACATATGCGTGAACTCCTCGTTTTTTGCTACTGAACCCCTGCATTTCTAATACATGATCCGCACGCGGAGCATGTGTTAAAAACGGCACTGCAGGATGGCTTCGTGCCCGCGGAGGTCCTGCAGGTCCTGCAGGGCCCTCACCAGGCCCTCCAGCCGCTGCTCGCCCTCCGCGCAGTCTGCGTCCGCGTCGGAGTCGACCATGTCCTCTCTCGTGGCCGGGGGCCGGAGAGTGAGAGGGGGCGGGCCTTCTCAGAAAAGACAGTGCCAAGACAAGGACAACATCGGACTGGGATACATCGGTGATCTCTGAGATCTGGCGGGTCTGGAGGATGCATCGGGCGCCGCGGCATCCTCAGGGCGTTCTGGAACGCTCTGAGAGCCTTCCAGAACGCTTAGGAACGATGTGTACCTGTCCTAGCCACGCCCGATCTCAGAAGGTGGCGGGGCTTCTCAGAAGCACTCCTGCCTTCTGAGAAGGCCCCTGTGGCTTCGGAGAGGGCTCCGTAGAAAGGTTCTCAGCCTTCTGAGAAGGCCCGCCCCCTCTGCCTTCCCCCCCGTGCTCGCCACCCAGAGGGAGCAACGGCGGGCTCGCAGCGCGACGGCGTCGACGCTAGCCTTCGGCACCGCGTGAAGAATGGCTCAGCGTCATTGGACGATCGAGCCCTTCCGGACGAGTCCGCGCAGACGGGGTCGGAGGATCCGATGCATCGGCGATGTGATGCGATCCTCCAACCCCGCCTGCTCGGGCCCCCATCGGGAGGCCTGGGGTACAGTCGGGGCGCTGAGGAAGGAACCCTTTTCGTTGGGGAGGGGCTCGATGTTCCTTAGTTGTTTTGCAGTTCGCCTTTGGTTTTGCTTAGGATTTCGATGGGAAATCGATGTTAAACTTATAGGAAAAAGAGGCCTCGTTCCTTATTTAGGGTTCCTTAGGTCAACGCCCCTTCTGTAGCGCGGATCTTTCGGTGTCGCCCGACTCCGGGTCACCGGCGGCACCCAACCTTGAATGGCTGCGCTGGCGTCGCCGCCGCGTCAGGGCAGCGCGAACCTGCCGTAGGAGGAGTGGGAATCCCAGGCCCCCGACCTCGTGATTTTGTTCAAGACGTCGACCCCCAAAAGCCCAGACCCATTCCCTGGGACCGGCTTCTCATTCTGAATCGTTTTCGACGGTCCCGAGGCCCAGGGAAGGCTCCCGGAGGCTGAAAAGAACGAAAAATCTCCCGTCGTTATTTTTGTCACAGCGCGAGGGGGTCTGGGTATGAGAAATGTGAATCGGGGATCTTGGACGCGGTGCGGCCCTTTCGGGCCTTCTGGGGCAGCGCCCTTGTGGGCCTCACGGGTTGCCCTCGGGATTCTGGTCAGAGCGCGCCCCAGCACGGGCTCAGAGGCCGACCTCGAGGAAAAAGGAGAAGGAGGAGGAGGAGGAGGAGGAGGAGGAGGAGAAGGAGGAGGGAGGGGATGAGGAGAAGGAGGAGGAGGAGGAGGAGGAGGAGGTAGATTATGTTGTCTGACTTCGTCGAACGATCTCGGAGGCTATATATGGTGCACCAGGCGTGCCCAGTACGCTTGGGCCACAGGGGTGCCTGGCGCACCTGGCGCGCGTGGCGCGCCTGGCGCACCTCGCCCCGGCGTTGCGCACATGGGCTCTGTCTTGGTCCCCACTAGCAGCCCATCCGAAGACCACCGCTGAACACGCTGCGGCTCGGGTGCTACTTCTGCGCTGAGAGGGTCGGGGGCACGCAAGCATGGATTAGCGATCCATGGATTTGGCGCGCGGTCGCCAAATCCATGGATCGGGGGAGGCGCCCTCCCCAAAATGCGGCCGGTGCCGCCTCGCACGGCGGCGGAAATCCGCGATTTCCCACGGAAGCGGGCACCGTAGCTGATCCACGCCCTCTTGAGCCACGTCTGCGATCGCCTGAGAGGGCGGGTGGAAGTGAGCGAGACGGCCTGTGGGCGGGGAGGGTGTCTTGACCCCTCCCCCATAGCCCCTCCCCCACTGGACGAGGGGGCTCCGCGGCCCCATGGGAGCGTCCAGAGTGGCCTCGGCGAGAGGGCGTACCTCCTTGATGTTCTGTGCGCTTGGGGGCAACTTGGACCTCCTGGGGTGGGGGGGGCCGAATTGACACCCCCCTTCTTTGATCGATCTCCTTGAACATGAACCCGAGATGGCCCCCAAGGCTCCCAAGAGCGCCCCAAGAGGGCCCCAAGAGGCGCCCAGGAGGCCCCAAGAGGTCCCCAATAGGTCCCCGAGAGGCCGCCAAGAGGTCCTCAAGAGGCCCCAGGACTGCCAAGAAGTCCCCAGGGCATCCTCATTATCATCCTCATCCTCATCCTCATTCTCATCCTCATCCTCATCTTCATCCTCATCCTCATCCTCATCCTCATCCTCATCCTCATCCTCATCCTCATCCTCATCCTCATCCTCATCCTCATCCTCATCCTCATCCTCATCCTCATCCTCATCCTCATCCTCATCCTCATCCTCATCCTC
>CAUYUJ010005324.1:55145-95145 GCA_963575745.1 Prorocentrum cordatum
CCTCCCTCCCTCCTCCCTCCTCCCTCCTGCCTCTTGCCTCCTGCCTGCTGCCTCCTCCCCCCTCTCCCTCCTTGCGTTCCCTCCTTGCCTCCCCAACCCTCCTTCTCCCCACTCCCCATCTACCAACCACCACCACCCCCACTCCAATGCGATTCCCAGATTTGCCCCGGACAACTTCCAGGTTGAAAACTCCTTTTCCTGGGCTTGGTTTTCAAATTTCTGGGCTTGGTCCGTTTCCAGGCTTGGCCGGCAGATTCCTGGGCCTCCTCCAGAAGGTTCCGGGCGTGCCCTCTCGATGTTCCCGCCTGTTGTGGATTTCCAAGCTTGCCCCACCAATCGAAAGCTGGGCGAGGGTTGCTAAAACCGCGGCTGCTAAAACGGCCCTCCCGGAAGGAAAAAACAACTTCCTGGAATGAGGCGCGGCACGCGAAACAGCCAACGGGCTTCTTCCCGGAAGGACGAAGACAACTTCCCGGAGGTCGATCTTAGCAGCCACGGATTTAGCAGCCCTTGCCCGGCTTCCGAACCAATTTCTGGGTTCGGTTGTTTCCCCCCTCCTCACTCGCAGATATGGCGCCGCAGCTTTGCACGCCTGGCGCCGTCGCCCCGCTTGGGAGCCCAGGACCGCCGCAGAGATCGCTGCGGCTCGGAAAGAGCGCAGGACGCTGGGGGTCCAAGGCTCCGGCCGCGATGTTCCACGATGGCGCATACAATCGGACCTAGAACAAAAGAACACCCCTCAAGAACATGAGACCTTCCGCCGGCCAACACAAACAGAACATCCAAGGGTATCCTGCCTAGGATAGAAAAGAACATCCAACAGACACGAGGATCACTAGGGTACCCTTCCCGAAACGACCTCGATCTTATACCTCGGTCCGACTGTATGTCTTCGCAAAGGCGGAACTCGGGGGAGGTGCGCGCGGATTTCAGGGGTCTGCGCTAAGGCCGCCCTCCCGGGCGTGCGGGGCACGCCGGTCGCGGATCCAGGAAATCCGCGCGGAGCTCCGACAAGATGCTGATGCCGTTGATCGAACCGCGGGTCGGCGCGCCGCCAGAGCGTCACTGCTTCCGCAACATCTCCATGAACTCGTCGAAGTCAACCTCGCCATTCCCGTCCTCGTCCACCTCCCTGATCAGCTCCTTGGCCGTCTTGTGAGCAAGCACCTTCTCCACGCCGTCGTCGTGCAGCACCTGGCTCAGCTCTTTACAAGTGATCTTGCCGTCGCCGTTGCGGTCGAAAACGCAGAAGGCGGACCAGCAAATCTCCTCCTGCAGGTACTGCCATCGATCCATGGCGGCGGCGAGGAACTCCGTGAAGTCGATCTCCCCGCTACCGTTGGTATCGCAGTCCCTGACGATCTCCTCCAGCTCGGCGGCGATCTCGCCAAGGCCAGCCCTCACGACCCCTTCCCTGAGCTCGCTGAGGCTGAGCATGCCGTCGCCGTTCGTGTCGAGGCCCTTGAACATCTCTCGGTGGGTCCTGATCTTGTCCTCGTTCAGCAGGCTCGCGATGAGCTCCAGCGAGGCCCTCTTGAAGCGGTTCATGGAGCAGAACCTGCGGAGGTTCTCCACCCGGCCCGTGTCCAGGGGCACGCTCCTGGCGCCCGGCGCTCTCTCTGCCACCCAGGCGTGCTCGAACGCCTGCCGCGCAGAGAACCGCAGCTCGGGGTTGTACGTCAGCATGCGGTTGATCAGGTCCTTGGCCCCTCTCGGCGGCGCACCGAGGGGTCTGGGCTGGGGCCGACGGTCCGTGGCCGAGGCCGGGGCCGAGGCCGCGGCCAGGGCCAGAGCCTGCACGAGAAGAGAGCCTGGGCCGCGGCCGGCGCCGGAGCCGGAGCCGGGGCCGAGGCCTGCAAGGCCGCGGCCTGGGCCCGGGCCGGGCCGAGGCCGGTGCACCGGGCGCGGACGAGAGGCCAGGGCGGGGGCCGAGCCCCGGCGTGGGAGCGAGGTGGAGCGAGCCTCACAGGCGGCGGGGCGTCTCCGAGGCGCTCCGGAGCCTTCTGAGAGGGCCCGCCTCCGGCTGCCTTCCTCGACGACACGCAAGGAGTGACCCTGGGCAGGAGTGACCGCTGGTGCGCGGCTCCTTCGGGGGCCGCGAGGGACCGAGCACGAGCGCACAAGCCGCTGCTGCCGCATCGCGTGCGGCGGTCGGGGGGGGCCATCGGGCCCGCACCAAAGGTCGCTCTGGCGAAAGGTCGCTCTCACGTCCAGTCGAAGCTTCCCCCCTCGGCGCGCCGCCGATCCTCTGGACACGCAGGCCCAGCTCTCGTCGTACGAGTACCTGCCGCTCTTGACGCACCGCAGGACCTCCTTGTCGGTGCCCCCGTCAAAGGGCAGGGTGCCCGACAGCATCAAGTACACGACGACGCCGGCGCTCCACACGTCGCAGAGCTCGTTGTAGCTCCCGGTCAGCACCTGAGGGGAGACGTAGTAGGGAGTGCCAATCTTGGTCGCGAACCTGTCCCCCGCGTTGAACGTGCGCGAGAGGCCGAAATCGATTAGCTTGAGCACGCACTTATCGATCCTTCTGGCCCTGGACTCCAGCAGGAAATTTTCGGGCTTCAGGCACGCCGGCCCCCCAGAGAGGCTCCGTTGGCGGGGCAGCTGCCTGTCCGTCTCCGTCGTCGCCGCCGCCGCCACCGCCGCCGCCATCGAGGATCGGGGGATCAAGGGCCGAATTTGGGGGAATTACATGTTTGGGCGCTTCTCTGCATTGTGGTTGGGCCACTCTGGTCGAGGCCGCCCCCGAGTCCTGGTCAGAACGCGCCCCGGAAGAGGTCCAGGAACCGGTCCCCTGGGTCTGGCTCTCTTCCCTGCTCCCTCGGCTCCTCCTCGCGCGTGGCTGACCTTCGGCTGCTCCTCATCCTACGACTTTGCCTCCTCCTCCTCCTCTTCCTCCTCCTCCTCCTCCTCCTCCTCCTCCTCCTCCTCCTCCTCCTCCTCCTCCTCGGCATCACCATCCTCCCTCATTACGTCCTTCGCCTCCTCCTCACCACCACAACCATCATCATCTTCACTGCCCGCCATTCCACACCGTTCCTCGCCGTCCTCCGGTGGCGGCGGCGGCGGCGACAACGTCGAGGGAGGCGGCATCGACGACGAAGTCGACGGCGGCAACGACGACGACGACGACGACGACGACGACGACGACGACGACGACGACGACGAGACGACGACGACGACGACGACGACGAACGGGCGGCGGCGGCGGCGGCGGCGGCGGCGGCGGCGGCGGCGGCGGCGGCGGCGGCGGCGGCCGGGGCGGCGGTGGCGGCGGCGCGGCGCGGCGACGGCGGCGGTGGCGGCGGGCGACGACGACGAGGCCGACGGCGGCGACGGCGGCGACGACGACGACGAGGCCGACGGCGGGCAGCGCGGCGACGGCGGCGGCGGCGACGACGAGGTCGGCGGCGGCGGGAAGCAACGAGGGGGCGACGGCGGGCAGCGGCGGCGGCAGGCGGCCCGACCGCGGGGGGGCGGCGGCGAGTGGCGCGCGGCCGCCGCGCCATCCCGGTGGCACACGCCGCGCTCGTGTAGGCCCGCCAGGCCCCGCCCGGCGAGGCAGGGCCGGTGGGCATCGGAGCGGGAACTCTCGGGCCTCCAGGGTAATGGAGACAGCCTCGATCCTCCTCCTCGATCCTCCTCCTCGATCCTCCTTCTCCTCCTCCTCCTCGATCCCCCTCCTCCTCGATCGGCGATCCTCAGCAAGACGAAAGCTGCTCGCCGCTTTGAGCCTCTCAAGAGGCCCGCACCGGGCCCCAGGACCGTCAGAGCGCGACGCGGGCTGAAGAGCCCGTCCCTGGGAGGGGGAGTCGAGACTTCCCGGGGGCCCGGACTTCCGGGAGCGGATCGGCCCAGACATGCGCCGTCGTGGTTTCTCACAACGTTGCGCCCCTCCTCCTCCTCCTCCTCCTCCTCCTCCTCCTCCTCCTCCACATGTTCTTGTTCGCATTCGGAATAATGATATTATTTATATGATTCGCAGCAGCAGAATTATCGGACTTCTAATATCGGACTTCTAATAATTACGTATGCCCAGTGTGTCTATATAGTCGCAGCGGTAGTAATATGATCCTGAATAGTACATGTCTTCTCCGTATGAGTATGGTAAGTCTGCGTATTCGTGCGCATGTTCGTCGTGCCAATAGTTTATTGTATGCCTGGGATCAGCACATTCGTCATAACATTCGCTTCATTGGTATGATCGCACTCTGAATAGTATTCATATGAACGTCGTCTCAATAGTTTTGATGTTCGTATTTTTCGTATTCCTGAAACTACGAATGTATGTATTAATAGTCTCGTAATAAGAGTATTCGTGCTGTTTTTCTTGTTTTTCCGCCTCCTCTGCCACGGGGGACGCGCTGCAAATGGGAAAGGTGGACCCCCTCCCGGTGGACGGCTTTTCATCCTGAGACTTTTTTGAATACCCTGGGGCTCGGGCGGGGCCCCCAAAGGCCGAAAACGACCAGACAAACTTTCCGTCGTGATTGCCTCACGGCGCGGGGATGACAAGGGAATCGGAATACCCGTCGTGTTCGTCGGACCAGGCTGCATCGGCACGGAGGCGGAGTCGAACCAAATCGACCGCGCCAAGATGCGCAACAACGCAATGCGATCGTCAGACCGCATCGGATCGTCGGAATGTCGAAATCTAATCCGATATCGAATCGGATCGATCGGCTCCGAATGAAACCTGCCTCCTCCTCCTCCTCCTCCTCCTCCTGCTCCTCTCCCTCCTCCCGGGGATACAACAACATACCCATACCACTACTCCCCAGACTCACCCAAAGGCGCGCTCTGGCAAAGATGTCGAAACCAATCCTGCCGTGGCGACTCCCTCCTCTCCTCCTCCTCCTCCTCCTCCTCCTCCTCCTCCTCCTCCTGCTCCTCCTCCTGCTCCTCCTCCTGCTCCTCCTCATCAGCCTCCTCCTTCTCCTCCTCCTCCTCCTCCGCCACCTCCTCCTCATCCTCCTTCTCATCATCCTCCGAGCCCCTCCCCAAACCCCTCCGACCGTCTCCGAACCCCTCCTAAATCATCCGAAACCCTCCGGCCCCCCGAATCCCTCTGGACGCCTCCGACCCGGTTTCGGGCGCGAACGGGGCATTGCGGAGTTCGGCGCTCTTTATTAACTTTCTGCGTCTCTGCTCATCTCCTCTCTTTCTCACCTCGTGCTCGACCAACGCTGGTCTGCCCTGGAGTCATCTTCCCCCCTCCTCTTCCCCCTCATTCCCCTCTCCTTCCTCCCAGCCCAGTTGCGAGTAGGGCAGATCGCAGAGGAGTGCAAGAAATGTGGGAACACTCTTAGAGTCACTACAAAGTCAAAGAATCCAACGTGCTGGGAACAGGCGAATCCAAAGTGCTGGGAACAGGCGCAGACTGCCCCCCTGCGGCTGGAAAGTCTATACCCTTCGGTGCGCCACGTGGGGGTTTAAATCATATCCAGCCGCAAAAGGGTGCAGGCATCCCCGACGGCGGAAAAGCTGATGTTGTACTGTTCTTCGCCCGCCAAACGCTCCGGAGCGGAATGAACCTCGTCCTGTCGGGAGGAACGAAAGGGGGGGATAGCAAAGGGTAGGGTAGAGAATCAGCTCACGCAGCTGACTTCCTCAGCGCCTCCCAGCGCCGGGAAACGCCCCTGTATCGAGGAATGGGCCCGGCGGCAGGGCCGAAACCAGCTGCACGCAGCAGATTTCGTGACCCCCCGTTTCCCCATCCCCCCTTTCGTTCGGCCCGATCCTGGCCCCGTCCGAAGCTTGAGCTGGGACTGACCGTCCCAGCATTCCTATAGTCATACCACGAAATGTTCTTAGAACCCAAAAATGTTCTAAGAACAAAAACAATGTTCTTAGAACATAAACCCGATCTGATAAAACAAGACAGACTCCGCCAGAAATGTTCTAAGAACATGTCGTGGAAACCACAAAAGGTTCTTAGAACATTGTTTGGTGGGGCTATAGGCGAGCCAAGACGCTTCGCCGCTGCTTGAGAAGCGGGGGGGTGGGCATGGCCCGGGCGCCGGCCGGCGGGAAGCCCTGCAGCTAGAGCACGGCGGCCAGCGCCTGCTTCGCGACCCCGGCCGCGTCGGGCTCGCTGAGCTGGCCGACCTGGTGAGGGCCCACGGGGGAAGCCAAAACGGAAGTGCTTCTCCCTGTCGGCATGTGGAGGCCCTCGCCAGGCCTCACGACCGTCACAAGAGGACTCGGGATAAGAAGCTGGTCCCCAGGAGTGGGTCGAGACCTCCAGGAGTGGGTCCAGACGTCCAGCCGACCTCGGGGGGATGGCCTAGATCAACCAGTCGAGTTCGGCCTGGATGGGTTCGGCGACCGGATCACGCTGGCCGAGGTTTAGGTCGGGCATGTCCCCCTACAGGCGGATCTTGGGCGAAAAATTACAAATATGCAAAAAAAACGAGGGGCATGCTCGACTTAAGCCGAGGTCAACCTGGCCGAGCTCTTCCTTGCAAGTCTGGCTGCTGCCCACGGTGGGACAGCTCCCAAGTCCGCGCCGATGGCTTGGATCGGCGCCGGACCCCCTCTCCCTAGCACGGCCCTCCGAGAATTATTTATTGATGGGCTTGCTTTCCCACACCACCACCATCACCACCATAAGTTCGAGGGGGAGGGGGGGCCTCCTCCTCCTCCTCCTCCCTCCTCCTCCTCCTACCTCTCCTCCTCAGTCCTCCTCTCCTCCTCCTCCTCCTCCTCCTCCTCCTCCTCCCTCCTCTTCCTCCCTCCTCCTCCTCTCCTCCGCCTCCGCCTCCTCCTCCTCCCCTCCTCTCCTCCTCCTCCTCCTCCTCCTCCCTCCTCCTCCTCCTTCCTCCTCCTCCCTCTCCTCCTCCCCCTCCTCAACTCCTGCTCCTCCTCCTCCTCCTCCTCCTCCCTCCTCCTCCTCCTCCTCCTCCTCCTCCTCCTCCTCTCCTCCTCCTCCTCTCCTCCTCCTCCTCCTCTCCTCCTACTTCTCCTCCTCCTCCTCCTCCTCCTCCTCCCCCTCCAACTCATGGTGGTGGTGGCAGAACACCAGCCCATCATTCACGCACGCTCACGCCACTAATCGCTCTCTTCGCTTCGAGAGGGTGTGTCAGCGCGTCGAGAGCCCTGGGCCGAGAGGGTCCGGTCGCCGGGGGTCTTCGGGGGGGGCGGGGGGGGGGGCCGGAAACTGGGACCAGGATGGGGAGGGCGGGTGTGTAAAATCATGAAATAATAGTTTTGATGGTGATTCATGGCCATTGGGTGAAAATTAGACATCAAACATATAGGCCAGCAGCACTAGAATCATGATAATTACAGGCAGCAAAGCATTCCACATGGGGGGGTCCCGCAGCGCGGCCCGAGGTACGCGCGCCGCGGACGAGGGGGGGGGGCAGGTGACGCCTCGTGAGATGCAGGGGGGGCATGGAGCCTGGGAGATGCCATTGTGAAGGGGTCCACAAACACACCAATAAATACACACAAATAAAATGATTCCCCATATTTTCCCATATTTTCTGGGTTTTCGTCTTCCCCTCCACTTCCCATATTTTCCAATATTTCCCTGGGGATCGACGAGTCATTGTGTCTGTGTGTTTCTTTCCCTCCTGACATTGCCCCGGCCACGCTGCAGTCGGCAGGTAGCATGAGGATGCGCGATAAGGCTGCAAGGGCCTTGGACGCCCGCTCCGAAGCCTTTCGAGCGAGGCGCGGCCAGCGAAAACGGCCAAGCACGGACCGAGGAGGCAAGGATGTCAGGGTACCCTTGGGAAGGTCGCCCATCCTTACTATGCGGGCTGACCGTAACGGTCCGATCTTAATGGGCCCTGGGAACGGCAAGGCCGTCTTGCCACCGTTTTCGAAAAAAATTCTCCTGAAAATGGAAACGGTAAAAAACACAACCAAAAACGGCAAAAAAACAGCTCCAGGATTGGAACCGGAACCGAACCGGCAAAAAAAGGCGACGGCACCGGCACACAAACGGCGAGACCGAACCGGCAACGAAACGGCAAAAAACCGAACCGGTAAAAAAAGGCCCCCTGTCGCTTCCAAGGCCCACGAAGACGAAGGGTCCGATGATATCCCCACCTCCTGGACGCCTCCAAAGAGTCGGGGCCTCCTCCCCCAGACCTCGGGTGTTGCTAGAAGTGCCCCTGGCCAAAGGTGCCCCCAGCTTTTCGATCCATTCTGGAGCCCCTGGGGTCCTCTGGGGCTCGTGAGGGGTGGCCTCCTGGGCCAGGGGTACTTCTAGCAACACCCGAACAGGCCCCTGGGCCTCGCAGATCTTCGCGAAGAGCTCGCCGCCGGAGCACACCTGCAAGGTGGGGGAGCTCCTCACGTCTGCCCGTCGGCCCTGTCTTCGCCCTCGGTCGTGGACCGTATCCGATCATGTTCCTCCAGAAATCATATGCACGTATGTGTTTAGCAATAGTGTCCCCTTACTAGTATTAGTATTCGGTTTATGGTTCGTCTGCTTCGTGATAGTATTACTATAAGCCGGCTTATTGATATTACCATTACTAGTATTCAAACGATGTTTCTTCTTAATACTATTCGCCTTGTTATTCATACTAGTATTAAAAAGGTGTTTCTTATTGATATCATTCGTCGTATTGTTCCTCCTCATCTTCTTATTCTTCTTCTTAGTATTACTATTATTATTACTATTATTCTTATTATTCTTATGTTTTGTCTTGTTCTTCTTCTTCTCCCTCCTCCTCCACCTTCTTCTCCGCCTCCTCCTTCTCCGCCTCCTCCTCCTCCACGTCATCCTCCTCTTCCCCCTTTCCCTCAGCACCCCCTCCTCCTCACCCTCATTCTTCCCGACGGGATGGGTCCTCCATGACGAGGTGTATGTCCTTCTTGTCCTCCCAGATCTCGTAGATCTTGATGAGGCCCGGGTGGTCGAGCATCTTCATGATGGCGATCTCGCGCTGCATTCTCAGGGGACAGAGGGAGGGGGAGAGAAGAATGAGGAGGACGAGGAGGTGGGTCCTCCCCCATTCTGGGAGAGATGGGAAACATTCGATCGGTGTTCTGCTCCCTCCGCAGGTCAGAGCGAGACGAGATGGCGGTTACGAAGTATTCAAAACAGAAAACACACATAAGCATAGAATGTCAGCATCTACGCGGTTTTCTTGGATCGGCGCTGGCCCCCCCTCCGCAGCGCACGGAGCGCGCCCTGGGCGCGCCAGAGGCGCTGCCAAGGGGACCTGGCACCCATCCGATCAATCCACGCGGAGCTCTGGAAGCGTATGTGTATGCCGCTTCTCTCGATGGGCAACACAAAGGGCAAATCCCAGGTGCGAATTGCGGCACCCACTGTTCGGCAGAAGTGGGCGGAAGCATGAAGTAGGAAGGCGTTGGAAGCAGATTGGGTTCCCGCCCGCGCCCTAAAAAGGAAGGAAGTGGGATTACCACTCGACGCTTGAAGTAGGAAGGCACCTCAAGTATATTAAAAACCTGGGACTCCAAGAATACCTACTCCGATGGATATCTGATCCAGATTGGTCAAAGGTGCAGGAGGGAGCCCAGAATCGAATCGAAGTCGGATCGGCGATCGACATGAATCGGATCGGCGGAAATCGGCAGCCGAATCCGGAAAAATCGAATCGGCGAAAATCGGCAAGCTCGTAGGCCTCCACTGAGGAATCGGCATCCGAACCGGAATCCGAAGCCGAATCGAATCGGAATCGGAGGCCATCGAAGTCGAATCGCATCGAATCGGAGGAGTCGCAACGAGCCCTGAGGGCGTGGTTGCCCAGCACTCACCAGCACCGATCTCTCGGGACGGGAGAGCCCCCGGGCACCACCCGGCCTCGGCAGGACCGTGTCCACCCTGAGAAGCATCTGCGCTTATACGTCATTCCTGCAACTCCTCACCCTCCCCCTCCTCCTCCTCGTTCTCCTCCTCCTCCCTCCTCCTCCTCCTCACTCCTCCCTCCTCCTCCTCCTCACTCCTCCTGCTCCTCCTCCTCCTCCTCCTCCTCCTCCACCTCCTCCTCCCCCTCCTCCTCCTCCTCGACCTCCTCCTCCTCCTGAGGAGGCCTGTTGAAGTGCTCTGGCGTCCGGGAGGCTCTCTCGAGGTTGATGGTCTTGATGGCGCGCATCGACCTGTTTGCAGGCTCGATCTCTCCTGGCCAACCCATCCTCGCCCCCGTCCTCCCCCAAATGGATCGGGCACACGCGAACATGGGTTAGGGATCCGTGGATCCGGAGCGCGGGCGCAAGATGCACGGATCGTGGAAGGTATCCCCCGAAACATGACCAAGGCCGCCTGACCGAGCGACGGGGCGCTACAGAAGTGGGACTCCCCGCGTCGCTCATTCATGGTTGCGCTGCCTCAGGTTGTCTCCTGGCCAGCTCCTCCTCGTCCCCGCCCGTCCTCCCCCAGACCTCACCTCCGTCCTCCTCCTCCTCCTCCCACGAGCAGTAGGAGGGGAAAGGGGGGAGAGTGGAAGCGGGCGGGGAGCTCGGGCGGTGCAGCGGCGCGGGGGAGCGGCGAAATCCGCGCATCTTCTTTTCTTTCTTCTCCTCCTCATCCTGCCCCCTCTGCTTCTCCTCCTCCAACTGATGCTCATTCTCCTCCTGCGGCTCCTCCTCCTCCTCCTCCTCCTCATCATCATCATCATCATCACCACCACCACCACCATCATCCTCATCCTCATCCTCATCCTCGTCCTCGTCCTCGTCCTCATCCTCACCAGCATCAGCATCATCATCGTCATCAGCATCATCGTCAGCATCAGCATCATCAGCATCAACCTCATCAGCATCATCAGCAGCATCAGCATCATCATCATCATCACCACCACCAGCATCAGCATCAGCATCAGCATCAGCAGCATCATTGTCAACATCAACCGCATCATCATCATCATCATCATCATCATCATCATCATCATCATCATCATCATCATCATCATCATCATCATCATCATCATCATCATCATCATCCATCATCATCATCATCATCATCATCATCATCATCATCATCATCATCATCCTCATCATCATCATCACCATCACCATCATCATCATCATCATCAGCAGCAGCATCATCAGCAGCAGCATGATCATCAGCATCATCATCACCATCGGTATCAGCATCATGAGCGAAATCAACAACAGCCGCAGCATCATCAGCAGCAGCAACATCAGCAGCAGCATTATCGTCGTCGTCATCGCCATCATCAGCACCATCATCATCAGCATCATCATCATCATCAGCGTCATCGTCATCATCATCAGCAGCAGCACCAGTATCATCATCGTCAGTAGCATCATCAGCATCATCATCCTCATCACCATCCCATCACCATCATCATCATCATCATCATCATCATCATCATCAGCAGCAGCAGCAGCATCAGCATCATCAAAAGCATCATCAGCAGCAGCGACAGCATCATCATCATCATCATCATCATCATCATCATCATCCTCATCATCATCACCAACATCATCATCAGCATCAGCATCATCAGTATCAACATCATCATCATCAGCAGCATCATCGTCATCAAAACCATCACCATCATCAGCATCATCATCCTCAGCAGTAGCGGCAGCAGCATAATCATCAGCATCAGCAGCAGCATCATCATCAGCAGCAGCATCAGCATCAGCATCAGTTTCATCATCAGCATCATCACCGTCATCAGCATGATTAGCATCATCAGGATCACCAACATCGTCATCAGCATCAGCATCAGCTTCATAAATATTATCAGCATCAGCATCATCATCACCATTAGCGGCAGCATCAGCATCAGCAGCAGCATCATCATCAGCATCATGTAGATCATCGTCAACATCATCATCAAAAGCAGCATCACCATCAGCAGCAGCAACAGTAGCAGCATCATAATCATCATCATCAGCATCATCGTCATAATCATCGTCATCGTCATTAACATCATGCTCATCGTCCTCGTCAGCATCATCATCCTCATCATCGGCATCATCAGCATCATCATCAGTACCACCACCATCATCATTATCATCAGCATCAGCACCACCCTCGCCTTTCTGATCTTTATCCATCGTATTAGCTTCCTCCTCCACCACCTCTTGGTACCCATCCTCGTCCTTCTCCTCCTCCTCCTCGTCCCCCTCCATAGTATTATAATACTATGTGGGTATGTTATTGCATATATTACTGTATAATACATACATACATAGAGACATACATATGTGCTAGAACCACGTGCGCTTCGCGCGCGCTTAGGTTCTAGTAAGCCCCAGGCCGTGACAAGTTCACAGATCCTTTGAAACAGTTACCCACAAAGAGCATAAACATGAGGTACACCGAAGCGTCAATGAAAACGAAGACCGAACAGAGATCAATTACAGACAATGGCACACCGATACAATGCAATGCGAACCGATGCAGAGTAGTGAAGAGAATGTTCAGACTGGAGTGCCCACACTTGCGAAGCAATGCAACGCAGTGCCATGAAAACCAGATGCGAGCGCCATACAGCGAGAAGCATGGCAAGCAAAAGCTTTAAAAACAAATGAAAGGCAAGGCAATGCGATGCAATACAACTAAATGCAAAGCAGAAAAATTATCACCAGCGCAATGCCGTTTGCGGAGCTATGCCTGCGCACACCCGTAGGAAAGCAACCAAGTGAAAGACAATGCAATCAAATGCACATTACCGCAAGAGGCCGTACGACCCCGAAGGTTCCCGAAACCTCAAAGATCGCAGGGATAAGTTACGGAAAAAAAGTGCTGGATGCCCCTACTCCGCCGTCGGTAAACATCTACGTGACGCTAGCACACCAGCTCGTCCTTCTCCTCGTCCCCCTCCTCCTCCTCCTCCTCCTCCTCCTCCTCCTCCTCCTCCTCCTCCTGCTCCTCCTCCTCCTCCTCCTCCTCCTCCTCGTCCTCCTCCTCCTCCTCCTCCTCCTCCTCCTCCTCCTCCTCCTCCTCCTCCCCCTCCCTCTCGCAATCGATCCTCCGGCCGGTCGGACGGCCCCGGCCGGCGACCGTTTAGATTGCCACACAGACTTCTTACGGGAAAAAGCAAAAGTAACGAATTCCCCATCCCCCCTCGGGCTGCTGGGCAATAACTGTCACAGGTAGCCCCTGGTCAGTCGGCCACGCAGCCGGGACAAGCTATATGTCTTCTAAGTTGGCCTCCGGGGGGCAGGAGTTGTCCGCTCGCATACGGCGGTAGTCTGGAAGCCACGTCAAGCCCTAATCCTCTGAAGTCTAGAGCAATATCCGTGGAATCTGCGCGTCCACCACCGGCTTTTCCGTATCCCACTTAGTGGGATTGTGCTGCAGCTATTTCAACGATTTCTCCCAGCACAAGGCCTAATCTGGCCTACTCTGGAACTGGTGGCACTTTCAGATTCTGCGCTATCGTCTGTTCCCGAATTGTCACTTTCAGCTCTGCGCTTGCGCTGCCATCTGTCTCGATACATCCCTGGGGTTTTAGAGGCAACGCCGCCTTCAAAAGATGCATTGCGAGGTGCCCACGATCTGGCTCACAACTTGAGACTTCTGGCATCGCGCTGGAAAGTGATCCCCGACAGAACGCGTTGCGAGTCTCAGCAACAACGCCGGCTCGTCACACGGTTGTCCATCAACTATGGGGCCGTTTGGGAGCCTGTTGGGGCCTCTTCTTTTGGGCCTCTTGGGGGCCTCTTTGGGGCCTCTTGGAGCCTCCTGGGGGCCTCTTGGGGCGGAAAGCTGTAATTGTCGATTCGTGTTCTCCCTCTCGGGCCCCTCTTGGGACCGTCCTGAGGCCCTCTTGGGCTGTCTTAGGCGCCTTTTGGGCCGTTTGGGGGCCCTCTTGGGCCGCCGTCTTGGGGGCCTCTTGGGGGCCTCCTGGGCCCTCTATGGGCGAAGTTGGAAGCTCTTTGGGCAAGCTTGGAACGTCGGACTCCTGAAAACGGGAAAGCGCGAACACACATTGGAAAACACACATGGAAAATCCATGACTTGGGCATCTTGGGGCCCTCTTGTTGGGCCCTCCTGGCCTCTTGGGGGCACTTTGGGCCATCATGGAGCCCTCTTGGACGGCTTCGCACGCTCCTGGGCCGTCTTGGCGGCCTGTGAGATCCGCTGCGGGCGCCGAGGATGGCTCCGGAGGCGCAGGGAGCGCCCTGGAGCGCTCGAAAAGGAGCGCCGGCGCCTGGGACGAAAGTGGGTTGCGGGGGGGGGAGGGGGGAGTTTGGGAAAGTGGGGGCCCAAGACCGGGGGCCCCTGACGCCCGGCTGTTTACTATTATTGTTGTTATCCTTGGCATTAGTATTATCCTTATCATTATTCTCATTATTATTTACATTATCACGAAGTACCTATATATATATATATATATATATATATATACACATATGGCGGGTTCTCGTTTGTTCTGTTACCGGCCTCGTGACCCCCACATCCCCCCGGCACCGGGGGCGACCCCAGCAAGGCCATCCTGACCTGACCACAAACTGAGGATGTAGCTTACGGCGCTGGTTCTCAAAAAACAAGCTTTCGCGTGAGACATCCTCAGAAAAATGAGATGTTGCAGATCGGGCGTCGGATATCCAACATGGTGTGGAGAAGCGTTTCGCTTGAGACAGCCTCGCAACAAGGCGTTGTTGGAAGAGTTGCCTTACGACGCGAATTCTCAAACATGAAGCGTTCGCCTGAGACATCCTCAGAAAATTGAGATGTCGGAGATCGGGCGTCGGATATCAGGCATGGCGTGGAGGAGCGTTTCGCTTGAGACATCCTCGCAACAAGGCGTTGTTGGAAGAGTTGTCTTCTAACGTTGATGCTCAGGAATGAAGCGTTCGCCTGCGACATCCTCAGAAAGATTAGATGTTGGAGATCGGGCGTCGGATATCCAACATGGCGTGGAGGAGCGTTTCGCCTGAGACATCCTCAGAAGATGGGGATGTTGGAGGAGTTGTCTTACGGCGCTGCTTCTCAAACAGAAAACTTTCGCCTGCGACATCCTCAGAAACATGAGATGTTGGAGATTGGGCGTCGGATGCCCACCATGGTGTGGAGGAGCGCATCGCCTGAGGCATCCTCACAATATGGGGATGTTGGCGGAGTTGTTGCACGACCTCGATCCTCAAAAAGAAAGCTTTCGCCGGAGAAGTCATCGGAAAATTGAGACGCTGGAGATTGGGCGTCGGTTATCCGACATGGTCTGGACAAGCGTTTCGCCTAAAACATCCTGACACAATGGGGATGTTGTAGGAGCTCGCTTACGACGTTGATCCTCAGAACGAAAGCTTTCGCCTGAGACATCCTCGGAGAAATGAGATGTCGGAGATCGGGCGCCGGATATCCATCATGGTGTGGAGGAGCGTTTCGCCTGAGACATCCTCACAATAAAGAGGATGTTAGGGGATTTGTCTTACGGCGCTGGTTCTTCAAATTAAAGCTTTCGCCTGAAACATCCTCAAAAAATGAAATGTTGCAGATCGGGCGTCGGATATCCATTATGACGTGGAGGAGCGCATCGCCTGAGACATCCTCCCAATATGGCGGATTCCCGTTTGTCCTGTCAGCAGCCTCTCGGTCCCCGGCTTCACCCATCACAGGGTGCGACCCCAACAACACCTTCCACACTGCCACTGTCAAACGGAAAGACCTTACAATGACATCAACAGGAAATTGTCGCCTGAGACATCCTCAGAAAAATGAACATGTTGGAGATCGGGCGTCGGACATTCAAGATGGCGTGGAGGAGAGTTTCGTTGCAGACATCCTCACACAATGCCGTTGTTGGAAGCATTATCTTACGACGCGAATGCTCAAGCATGAGGCTTTCTCCTGAGCCATCCGCAGAACAATGAAGATGTTGGAGATCGGGCGTCGGATATCCAACATGGTATGGAGGAGCATTTCGCTTGAGACATCCTCACAAAGTGCCGTTGTTGAAAGAATTGTCGTACAAAGCGAGTTTTCAAACTTGAGGCTCTCGCCTGCGACATCCTCAGAAAAATGAGATGTTGGAGATCGGGCGTCGGATATCACACATGGTGTGGAGGAGCATTCCGCTTGAGACATCCTCGCAAATGGCGTTGTTGGAAGAGTTGTCTTACGACGCGAATTTTCAAACATGAAGCGCTCGCCTGAGACATCCTCAGAAAATTGTGATGTTGGAGATCGGGCGTCGGACATCAGACATGGCGTGGAGGAACGGTTTGCTTGAGAAATCCTCGCAACAAGGCATTGTTGGAAAGGTGGTCTTACGACACGAATTCTCAAACGTGAGGCTCTCGCCTGAGCCATCCGCAGAACAATGAAGATGTTGAGAGATCGGGCGTCGGGTATCCAGAATGGCGTGGGGATGCGTTACGCTTGACACATCCTCACAAAGTAAAGATGTTGGAGGAGTCGTTTTACAGCGTTGGTTCTCAAAATTGAAGCTACCGCCAGAGACATCTTCAGGAAATCGAGATGTTGGAGATCGGGCGTCGGGTATCCAGCATGGCGTAGAGGAACGTCTCGCCTGAGACATCCTCACAATATCTGGATATTGGAAGAGTTGTCTTACGACCCGAATTCTCAAATTGAAGCTTTCGCCTGATACACCCTCAGAGGTTGGAGGCCGGTCTTCGGATATTCAGCATTGCGTGTGTGGGGGGGGAGGGGCGTTTCGCCTGAGACATCCTCACACAATGGGAATGGTGGAAGAGTTGATTTACGTCATTGGTTCACCTAGTAGTGAAGCTCTCGCTTGACACATCCCCAGGAAAACGATATGTTGTAGATCGGGCGTTGCTAGAAGACTTGTCTTACGACCCGAATTCTCAAAATGAAGCTTTCGCCTTGGACATCCTCAGAAACGTGAAAATGTTGGAGATCGGGCGTCCGACATCCAACACAGCGTGGGAGGGCGTTTCGCCTGAGACATCCTCACAAAATGGCGATGTTGGACAAGTTGTTGTAGGACGCTTTGTTCTGAAAAAAAGAAGCGCTCGCCTTAGACATCATCAGGAAATGAAAAGGATATCCAACATGGTGTGGAGGAGCGTTTCGCCTGAGACGCCATCGCACCATTGGGGTGCTGGCGGAGTTGTGTTACGACGTTGGTCCTCAGAAACACTTACCCGTTCGCTTAAGATGTATTTAGGAAGTTGAGATGTTGAACGTGGGCATTGGATATCAAACTCGGTGTGGCTGGACGTTTCGCTGCGGACATCCTCAGAAACATGTTCAGTAAGCTCCCGAACTCGACGCGCCTTCAAGAGCTGGGCTCTCGTCCGAGACATCCTCAGTGAGGATGTCTCGGACAAGAGCCCATGTGTGAGGATTCCTCACAAATGGAAGCGTCACCAGAGAAGTCTGACAGCAGATTACTTGACATGAACTCCTTACTAGGTTCGTGGGCCCCTCAAACTTTCAGCATCTTGACGCACATGCCTCGCAGTGCGGTGCCCGCCTACTGTGAGCCATGACGCGGGGCAATGGGGAGGCCAGGCGCCCTCCGCACATGTCAATCGCACATGCCAGACACTCTCACCAAGAAGCTTGTCGCGGGGGGGCGCAACCAGGGGCCCTCCAGAAGGGCCCCCGTGGGCCATGGGGTTCACCGAACGATTTCGGGCCAAAACCCTCCCCGGCACCTCCCCGGCACCGGCGTCAGGGTTGCCCCTCACGGCACCCCGGGCGACCCCGGCACCCGGGAGCCACCCTGGGCGACCCCGGCACCCAGGTTTCCCCTGGCACCCTCCCCCTTGGGAGCGCTGGTTCTCAAACTGCTCCTGCCCTCGCCATTCCTCCCTGTCCCGTGCCCTTCCTCCTTCTCCTCCTCCTCCTCCTGCGCCCCTCCCTCCTCCACTTCCCCCTTCCTCCTCTCCCTCTGACGCCTCCCCCCGCCATCCCATTGTGCAAAAATATCCTGGCGAGATGATATATTGTGAATGCCGTCGTTGTGAGCATCGCCCTCGGTAAGCTCCCTGTGGAGCCACGAGCCGTGTGAGCGGTGTGCCGTAATGGAGGCGGCGGTGCCATGCGGACCCTGCCACTGGGGCTTTCGGCGGAGCTCCCTAGCCACGAACCGTGCGAGCGCTGTGCCGACATGGAGGCGGCGGTGCCATGCGAACCCTGCCCTGCCACTGGGGCCTTCGGCGGAGCTCCCTATGGGGCCACGAACCGTGTGACGAGTATGCCGACATGGAGGCGGCGGTGCCATTCGAACCTGGTCACTGGGGCCTTCGGCGGAGCTCCCTGTGTGGCCACGAACTGTGAGCGGTGTGCCGAGATGGAGGCGGCGGTGTCATGCGAACCCTGCCACCAGGGCCATCGGCGGAGCTCCCTATGGAGCCACGAACCGCGTGACCGGTGTGCCGACATGGAGGCGGCGGTGCCATACGAACCCTGCCACCAGGGCCATCGGCGGAACGCCCTGTGGGGTCACGAACCGTGTGAGTGGTGTGCCAAAATGGGAGCGGCGGTGCCTTGCGAACCCTGCCACTGGGGCCTTCGGCGGAGCTCCCTACGGGGCCACGAAATTTGTGAGGTGTGCCGACATGGAGGCGGCGGTGCAATGCGAACCTTGCCACTGGGGCCTTCGGCGGAGCTCCCTATGGGGCCACGAACCGTGTGACGGGTGTGCCGACATGGAGGCGGCGGTGCCATGCGAACCCTGCCCTGCCACTGGGGCCTTCGGCGGAGCTCCCTATGGGGCTACGAGCCGTGTGACGGGTGTGCCGAGGTGGAGGCGGCGGTGCCATGCGGACCCTGCCACTGGGGCCTTCGGCGGCGCTCCCGATGGGGCCACGAGCCGTGTGAGCGGTGTGCCAACATGGAGGCGGCGGTGCCATGCGAACCCTGCCACTGGGGCCATCGGCGGAGCTCCTTCTGGGGCCACGAACCGTGTGACGGGTGTGCCGACATGGAAGCGGCGGTGCCATGCGAACCCTGCCACTGGGGTCTTCGGCGGAGCTCCTTCTGGGGCCACGAACCGTGTGAGCGGTGTGCCGAAATGGAGGCGGCGGTGCCATGCGAACCCTGCCATCGAGGCCATCGGGGAAGCTCCCTATGGTCCCTATGGGGCCACGAACCGTGTCAGGGGTGTGCCGAAATTTAGGCGGCGGTGCTATGTGAACCCTGCCACTGGGGCTTTCGGCGGAGCTCCCTATGGGCCCGCGAAACATTTGAGGGGTGTGCCGAAATAAGCATGCGGAAGCAGCGGCCACTTCAGGTCACGGCATCTCCGAGCCGAGAGATCCGACGACGTGTCAAGCGAAATGGGCTGGACCACCTCTCGTGTAGCGTCTGGGAGCCCAGAATTGCGAGGATGTCTCAGGAGGAGCGGGCCGGACTATCGCAGATCCGGTCTCCTCAAAACGCAAACTTGTGACGATCTATCATGCGAAACGGGCTGGACCACCTCAGCATTTGGATCATATCTCGACGCGCGGGCCTCTCGGGCGGCACTCGTTCTTACCATACCAACGCCCCCCGGCACCGGCTGGGCGACCCGGGGACGCTCCACAACAAATCCTTTATGCCACCAACAAACGAGAACCTCCCATATGTGTGTGTGTTGCTGCGTGGCTCGGGCTCCGTAGTTCGGCCGGACCGACTCACCGACCATGGAAAGCATGGCAACGAAGACCGACAGCAGCTCCTGTCCGTCAGAAGCAGGGCCATTGTCTGTTTTGCGCGCAAGGCGGCCTGCGCAACAGCGCGTCTCGGAGACGTCGTGGTCCCTAGATTGTCCACGAGGGCGGAACAGCGGCTGCAGGTGACCCCAGCATGGCCATGAGAAGATCCCAATACGGCGCAAAAGCGTCTCTGTACAATCTGCAAAGGGCTCGAGAGCGCCCCAAGACAGTCCATTGGGGGCCGCAGAGAGCCCGAGATCACCCACCGGCCCAAGAGCTCCCTGAAGATGTGTAGCACATCCTGGGCCGAGAATCGTAGCGCCCCCCCAAGAGAACAACGGCATAAACATTCAATGATCCCGGCGCGACCCATATGAAAAGTTCCAAGTTCTCAAGGCATATACCCGCAATGTATCACAATGAGGCGAAGCGCAATGCAAAGCATAGCAGCGCCTAGCATATCACGGCGTAACAGCATGGTGCGTCCGACGAGGCGGAGCATACCACATGAGTAACGTACGCAGCGTTGCATAATTAGCACGGAGTTGCGTAACACAGCGCAGCACGGTTTAATACGGCACTGCGCAACATTGCAGATACTCGCACATGATACCGTAACACAGCATACTAACGCATGGCCATCCATGTAATACTTCTCCACAAACATCAGAATGCATCGCACACCGACATAAGACGGTGCAACATGGCACGCTTGTGGGGACAACGCCCTCACGTGGAACAGGCGTGAACAAGACACCAAACAGCACCTCTTATGCAAAGCAAGTCGACCGACGCATGAAGAAACCTCGGTTGGGGAAGATTGCCCCACTGAGAGCATTTACGGTGCCAATCGGAACTGCACGGCGTCGTGCCTTCATTGAGATGCGACATGATAGAATGTGGTGCGAACGCATCAGAGCGAATCCATCCCGCGATGGTTTCGGACTCTAGTCCCACCGCCACCCGAAGCACAACGCGAACGCTCCAAAGCAATATTGACCCGCGAAGAGTCTCCAGGTCACCTAAGCTCGCGAATCGCGGCCCACGATGACGATTCGCGATCCGCGGTCATCTTCGCGCCCTCACGAGGCCACCCTGGAGAGGGGCATCTCTCATGAAGAGGCCGCGATGCGCGATGTACGATTCTCTTCGCGCACCTGGGGGCGAACTACACATGTTCAGCCGTTCGAACTCCCACCCCGCCTCATCAAATATCGAAACATCCTACCGATGAAAAGGGATTATGAGGACAACGCAAAGCTCTAGAACAAGTTACTCGCGAAGAAAACTTCAGCCCTTTCCAATCCCGAGGCCAAGCTATGCTTCAGCGCTATGCACGGCAAGCTGCACGCGTGGCTCAGCCTGCCCTTCGCCAGCCGCCCCTGCGCGACTCGTTTTATCGATGTGGGGCTGAGGGCCTGGCTTGTGGCACTTCTGGGGGAACCAACAGCTGCATGAGCATAAACTACCGGAGGTCCGCTCCGATTTCTTGGATCTGCGCTGACGCCGTCCCCTGGCGCGCCAGGAGCTGCGTCGGGGGGCGCCGCCGGGGCGTTCCAACGCAGATCCAAACAAATCGCGCGGACTTTCGACAGTTTATGCTTAAAGTCGAGGCTGATTGGAGAGGACACGCAAGAGGACACAAGACCCCTTCCGAGAGCCACCCGGCCATCAAAATGCGGAAGGCATGGCCCAACCACGCGCGCGAATACGGCCCCCCAGTCCGCTGTTGTCGGTTTCGTGTTTGCTTTCGTTCGCAGATCCAAGATCCTCGAGTGCATTCTCGTTGTTATATTCTTCGAGGTTCGAACGCCATCGGTCGGCGGCGAGCCCGAGGGGGGAAGCGAGAAGGAGAAGGCCTTCTCAGAGAAGGCTCGGAAGTCCCCTGGCCATCTTAGGTTTCCAAGCCTTGCCCGAAAACGCGGAAACCTGTCAGAAGGCCAGAGGGCTTCTGAGAGGCCCTGCTGCCTCATGAGAAGACCTTTTCCTTTCCACTCCCCCCCCCGCACACCGCCGAATATCGGCCAGAATCGGCGCCTGGACCCCTCTGGGGGCCCATCTGACGAGGTTTTTCACCCCAGGTCGATGTTCGAGGGTCTTGGGGCCCGAGAGCAGACGACTTTCTCAGTGCGCCCCCTTGTTCCCCCCCCCCTCGGTCGCCGCCGCACCAAGGCCGCAGCGGCACCCGCCGCTGCGCGAGGCCCGCGAGGCAGCGCGCCGGTGCGCGCGAGCCGCGGGGCCCTTCCCTGCGGGGACGCGCTCTCCCGGACGAGCGACTGTCGCTGCGACTGGCAGGCGGGCACGCTGGTCGACGTCGCCGACCGTGCTCTGGCGAGGAGGAGCAGGGGGAGCAGGGAGGAGGGAGGAGGCCTCGAGGTCGACGCTCGCAGTGTCTGGGCCAGCAAATGCCTCTTGACGGCCGGGGCATTCTGTTGGTCGGTTTGTTTGTTGGCTGCTCGCATGATGCGACTACTCCTTCGGGTGGGAGAAGAATCCAATGCGCGTAGAAATGCTGGAAAGGGCGCCCGTCTGGTGCGGGTCGTGCCCCCGAGGCGCTCTTGCTGAAACACTGGCCTGCGGAAGCGCGCCAAATGATGACATCGGCGTCTGTAGAAGTGTCCACGCCCCCTCGCTGCCAGGACATTACCTTTCCTAGCAAAGGCCGGCGCAGTCCACGCCTCGGCGCTTCTTGGGCGCCGATGCCGAGCGCGTCGAAAAAAACAAAAATGGCCCACAGTGGCCCTCACAACTCCCCGTGCTGCCTCAGCTCCAGGGCAGGCGCCTGAAGCAGCGCGACGCCCAGAAACGCGTGGTGGCGCTTGGTCTTCGTCAGCCCGGACTCTGCCAGGGACGCGCCACCGCACCAGGTGCCCTGGAAGTGCGCGCAGATGTCCTCCAGCACCCTGTAGCACTGCCCCGTCGGCCAGACGCAAGCTGCACCGGGATGCATCGCAGCGCACTCGGTGCAAGCAGTGCTCACGGGGGGCGCCGGGGATGGCGCTGGCGATGGCAACGGCGATGTCGCTGGCGTCGAAGATGGCGCCGGCGAGGGCATCGGCGACGCCGTGGGGGACGGCGCCGGCGGCGCGGCGGTCGTCTGCGCGCCGCTCGTCGACGTCGTCGTCGGGCCCGCCGTCGACGACGACAGAGTCGGCGGCTGCGTGCTGCCGGTCGTCATGGGAGTGATTGACGATGTCGCCGGCGCCGGCAGCGTCGGCCTGGGCGCCGAAGTCGTGGACGGAGCCTGCGTCGGCGGCGCGGTGGGGCGCGAAGTCGGCGCGGCCGTCGGCGCCTGGCCAGGGCGGCTGCCGCTCACTGTGCAGTGGGGGGACGGGCAGTCGCTGGCCTGGTGGCCCGGGCACCAGGTGGTGAACCTGGGGTTGTTGCACCAGGCGCTGCGCGAGCAGTCGGTCTGGTGCACGCAGCCGGCGCCAGGAGCGAGCGTGGGCGCAGGCGTGGGCGGCAGCGTGGGGGCCGGCGGCGGCGTGGGCGCGAAGGTGCCGCTGCCGTCCACGACGCGTACGTCAGCGCAGTTCTTGAACTGCTCGCCGCACTCCCTGGGAGGCGCCTGCACGGCGGGGCAGTTGGCAGAGGCGCTGGCGCCTCCCCACCACGCGACGGCGTTCCAGCCGCTCCTGGCCATCTCCCTGAAGTAGCAGGCGTAGGCGTCGCGGTGCGGCGTGCAGCTGTTGGCGCTCATCCACCACCACTGCAGCGTGCAGCTCTGGCAGGTGAGGTTGCTGGGGATCCAGTAGTGGAACCTGTACTCGGACTGGCCAGGAGGAGGCAGGTACCAGTAGCCCGGGTTGGCCTCGTCGTATGGCTGGCAGTCGCCGCGACTGTCGTTCGGGCCACAATCCGAGTGCACCTCCTCCGGCCTTGCGCGCTTCAGGACGTGCTCGTTGAGACACCTCTCCTCCGCCTGGAGCCCGCCAGAAGTGCCTTCGAGATGCCTGTCGCAAAGTCTGAAGACGAAGTGCCCCTTGTGGTGCGCCGTCATGCGGATCGCGAACTCGGCCAACTCCCCGGCGCGCAGCTCTGTCACGGGACCGGCCACGTCCAGAAACTTGCTCTGGCCGCAGGTGGGCAGGGGCAGGCTGGAGGAGCCGAGGCACTGCGGGCAGTACCCGTTCAGCGGCTGGTTGAACGCGCCTCCGCGCATCGCGGGCTGCGTGATGTACGCGTGCCCGTTCGCCAGCGACAGCAGCGATCCCAGGAACAGGGCAGCGGCAAGCGGCGCTGGCGCCATCACTCCGCTGCAGGGCGGGCTTCCAGCAGCCGACGGGCGCGAGGCGGCGAGACTGCAAGCTGGCTTGAGCCCAAATGACTACGGACCTCTCCACAATAGGGACATAGGACCAGTCTGCCCGCGAAAGCAGCGCACTTCCCCCCGTGGAGGGTGCGACGCTCGTTACAAATCAATGTTGCTGCGTGGCTCAGGCTCCGTAGGTCGACCGGACCAACCGACCGACCATGGAAAGCATGGCAGCGAAAACCGTCAGCAGCTCCTGCCCGTCTGGAGCAGGGCTCACTATCGGCGTCGCCGCGGCCGTTGTCTGTTTTGCGCGCAAGGCGGCCTGCGCAACAGCGCGTCTCGGAGACCTCATGGGCCCTAGATTGTCCACGAGGGCAGAACAACGGCCCCAAATTCCCCCAACCAACATGGCCATGAGAAGACCCCAATACGGCCTCAAAAGCGTCTTTGGATGATCCGCAAAGGGCCCGAGAGCACCCCAAGACAGTCCAACGGGGACCGCAAAGGAGCCCGGGATCACACACTGGCACAAGAGCTCCCTGAAGATGTGAAGCACATCCTGGGCCTAGAATCGCACCGCCCCCCCAAGAGAACAACGGATCCCGGCGCGACTCATACGAAGGGTTGCATTTGCTCCAGGCATAGACCGCAATGCGTCGCAATGACGCGCAGCGCAATGCAAAGCATAGCACCGCCTAGCATATCACGGCGTAACAGCATGGTGCGACCGACGAGGCGAAGCATACCGCATGCGTAACGTACGCAGCGTTGCCGAACTCTGCACGGCGTTAGGTAACACAGCGCAGCACGGTTTAATACGGCGCTGCACAACATTGCATATCCTCGCACATGATACCGTAACACAGCATGCTAATGCATGGCCATCCGTGTAACACTACTCCAAACATCAGAATGCATCGCAGACCGACATAAGACGGTGCAACATGGAACGCTTGCGGGGACAACGACCAAGTCACGTGGAACAGGCGTGAACAAGACACCAGACAGCACCACTTATGCAAAGCAAGTCGACCGACTCATGAAGAAACCCTGGTTAGGGGACGATTGCCCCACTGAGAGCATTTACGATGCCGAGTTCACCTGTCAGGGTGCCTATCGGAACTGCGCGGCGTCGTGCCTTCATCGAGATGCGACATAATAAAATGCAGCGCGAACGTATCAGAGCTCGAATCCTTCCCGCGATGGTTCGGACTCTAGTCCAACCGCCACCCAAAGGACAACGCGAACGCTCCAAAGCAATATTGACTCGCGAAGAGTCTCCAGGTCACCTAAGCTCGCGAATCGCGGCCCACGATGACGATTCGCAGCCCGCGGTCGTCTTCGCACCCTCACGAGGCCACCCTTGAGGAGGGCATCTCTCAGGACGAGGCCGCGACGCGCGATGCACGATTCTCTTCGCGCACCTGGAACGACCTACACATGCTCAGCCGTTTGAACTCCCAAACCGCCTCATCAAACATCGAAGCATCCTAGCGATGAAAACGGATTTTGAGGACAACGCAAAGCTCTAGAACAAGATCGACTCGCGAAGAAACTTCAGCCCATTCCACTCCCGAGGCCAAGTTATGCTTCAGCGCTACGCGCGGCAAGCTGCACGCGTGGCTCAGCCTGCTCTTCGCCAGCCGCCCCTGCGCGACTCGTTTTATCGGTGTGGGGCTGAGGGCCTGGCTCGTGGCACTTCTGGGGGAACCAACAGCTGCATGAGCATAAACTACCGGAGGTCCGCTCCGATTTCTTGGATCTGCGCTGACGCCGTCCCCTGGCGCGCCAGGAGCTGCGCCGGAGCGCGCCGCCGGGGCGTTCCAACGCAGATCCAAACAAATCGCGCGGACTTTCGACAGTTTATGCTTAAAGTCGAGGCTGATTGGAGAGGATACGCAAGAGGACACAAGACCCCTTCCGAGAGCCACCTGGCCATCAAAATGCGGAAGGCATGGCCCAACCACGTGCGCGAATACGGCCCCCCAGTCCGCAGTTGTCGGTTTCGTGTTTGCTTTCGTTCGCAGATGCAAGATCCTCGACTGTATCATTGTTGTTGTTCTTCGAGGTTCGAACGCCATCGGTCGGCAGCAAGCCCGAGGGAGAGAGCGAGAAGGAGAAGGCCTTCTCAGATGGCTCAGAAGTCCCCTGGCCTTCTGAGAAGGTTTCCAAGCCTTGCCCGAAAACGCGGAACACTTGTAAGAAGGCCATTGGGTTTCGGAGAGGCCCTGCCGTTCTTATGAGAAGGCCTGTCCTTTGCAGTCCCCCCCCTCCCCCGGCGTGGAGGTTGTACCTCCGCCCCCTGGAACATGTGTTTGTTCTAGTTGTTAACAATCAATTGACTCCTGTGGGGTTGGGGCCTGCTACAACCACAATGAAACCAATTGGCATACTCTTGAAATCGAATCTGGATGCCTTTGCATCAGAATCGCATCATCCCGATGTGGCTTCTATTGGAGTCAACTTGAGATCCTCTAGAATTGGGCTCTGGTCAATTCCATTGACATCCGATTAGGAATATTCTGGATCTGGTATATGCCCATCGACCATGGACAAATTAACATGACATCATATATCGTACGGTTATGCAACGACTTCGCTACAGTTTGAGTTCCTCTGAATATCTGAGTTTGGGGCCAACGATGTTTTGCTGCGGAACGGGCGCTGCTGAGCTACGCACAGGGGCGCTCCAATGAATGGCACCACAGGCAACCGCAAGTACGCAGCAGCCCCTGAACAGCGAGCTCGAGCAGTTAAGTCATGGGATCACAACACGAATTAGGAACAAAAGGAGCAAAGGGGACAAAAGGGGACAAAGAGGGGACAAAGGGGACAAAAGGGACAAAGGGGACAAAGGGGACAAAGGGGGACAAAGAGGAGACAAAAGGGGTAAAGGGGACAGAAAGGGACAAACAGAGGACAAAAGGGGCAAAGGGGTCAGAGGGGACAAAGGGGACAAAGGGGACAAAAGGGGAACAAAGAGGATAAAGAAGGCAAAGAGGACAAAGGGGACAAGAGGAGACAAAGCGGAACAAAAAGGAGACAAAAGGAGCAAAGGGGGCAAAAGGGGACAAAGAGGGGACAAAGGGGACAAAAGGGACAAAGGGGACAAAGGGGACAAAGGGGGACAAAGAGGAGACAAAAGGGGTAAAGGGGACAAAAGAGGACAAAGAGAGGACAAAAGGGACAAAGGGGTCAGAGGGGATAAAGGGGACAAAGGGATGGGGACAAAAAGGAGACAAAGCGGGGACAAAGGGGACAACAGGAGCAAAGGAGACAAAAGGGGACAAAAAGGGACAACGGGGACAAAGGGGACACAAGGGGACACAAAGGGACAAAGAGGGGACGAAGAGGGGACAAAAGGAACACCGTCGAGGCAACAAATGTCTTACTTCTTGCGGCGCCGGAGAGAGCGCTCGGAGAGCACCCGAAGGCACCCGAAAGGCACCCCGAAGGCACCCGAAGGCTTCATTTTGATCCGCCCAAACCAGCCCAAAAAATACCCCCCCCCCCCAAAAAAAAAAAACTTTTACGGCCTCAATAAGCTCTCGTGGGCGGCGGTGTGCGCATGTACTCCGCCACAAAAGGAATATTGCTCGAATCCGCCACAAAAGGAAGTCTGTTGGAATTCGCCACAATAGGAATCCTTCTGTAATCCGCCACAGAAGGAATCCTTTCGTAATCCGCCACAAAAGGAATGAAGGAATTCTTCTGGAATCCGCCACAAATTGAATTCTTTTCCTATCCGCCACAAAAGAAATTCTTTTGGAATCCGCCACAAAAAGAATCCTTTTGGGATCCGCTACAAAAGGAATTCCTTTAACGCGGACGTGCAAGTTGACCGACGCTTCAGGGGGTACCAGGGAGAAACAAAGGAAAAAACAAAAAAGAAAAACCGCATGGGACTCTCACGTTGTTTGGTGAATTGTGGTTGGGTGCCCCCGCCACAGAAGGAATCCTTCTGTAATCCGCCACAAAAGGAATCCTCTGGAATCCGCCACGAAAGGAATCCTTTTGTAACCCGCCACAGTAGGAATACACGTGTAATCCGCCACAAAAGGAATCAAATCCATTTGTAATCCACCACAATACACGTGTAATCCGCCACAAAAGGAATCAAATCCATTTGTAATCCACCACAAAAGGATTCCATAAGGATTCCATGTGTGGCGGTGATACCCAACCAAAAATTAATCAAAAGACGTGCGAGTCCCATGCGTTTTTTTTTATGTTTCCCTGGTTATGTTTTTTCTTGATTCCCTGGTATACCCTGAGCCGTCGGTCAACTTGTGCGTCAGCCCGAAAGAATTCCTTTTGTGGCAGAGTCCAAAAGGATTCCTTGTGTGGCGGATTACAAGAAGATTTCTTTTGTCGCGGACTCCGAAAGGATTCTTTTTGTGGCGGCTTCCAAAAGGATTCGTTCTGTGGCGGATGACACAAGGATTCCTCCCGCAGCGGGTTCCAAGAGAATTCCTTTATTCCTTTTGTGGCGGATTACGGAAAGGATTCCTTTTGTTGCGGATCACGAAAAGATTCCTTTTGTGGCGGTGGTACCCAACCAAAAAAACATAATACAAAAAAAAAAAAAAAAAAAAAAAAAAAAAACGTGCGAGTCCCGCACGGACCGCCAGATCCAAGAAATCCGCACGGACCGTCGAAAGTTTATGTTTACTTGTTTTTCTGATTCGATTCTTCGAGCCCGATCGATCTGTGAGGGTCCCGGGGCCCGAAAGGGAGCAAAGGCAGCAGATGTGAGGAACCTGCGGCGCCGGGATCTCGGGGTCGGGAGCCCAGCTCGGGCATGTCCTCCTACAGGCGGCGTCTGGAACAAAATACAAAAAAAAAAAAGTCAAGAAATGCTCATACATTGTCAAAACAAAACAAACAAACAAACAAACAAACAAACAAACAAAAACTAACATGTGCCCCCTGACTCATGTGCTCTACTATTCTTGCAGATTCCTCCTGTGGAGGGACATGCCCGACTCAACGCGAGCCAGCTGCCTCCTCGCAATGCCGCCGCAGGCCCCGCCCCTGAGCGCCGCCCTCTCTTCCTCCTCTGCTGCTGCCGGGCGCGCGACCCGTCCACGATGCGCTCGGCCTTCCGGACGCTGCCGAAGCCGCCGCTCCCCAGGAGCCTCGCGGGGGGGGGGGGGGGGCCGAGGTCGAGTATAGGCGCCGAGCGAGGGGGGGAAGTGAGAAGGAGAAGGCCCTCTCAGAAGGCGGCGGGGCTTCTCAGAAGCCCTCGCGCCTTCTGCGGGGATCTTCGTGTCTTCGGGGACGGATTAGAAAACTTCAAGCCCTGGGGACGTCCGAGCCTTTTGAGAAGGCCTTCTCCTTCTCACTCCCCCCCCCCGGGCTCGCCGCCGAGAGTTGGGGACCGACTTCAGAATTGACTTGCCCCAAAAGTAATTGCTCGTCGAATCTGCGAGAAATGCATACATTTTTCTGTTGATTTCTCTGCAGATTCGACGAACGAGCAAATCTTCGGGTAAGTCAACTCTGCAGTCAATCCCCTACTCGAACGGGGGACGTGGAGAAGGGGGGGGGCCGGGGGGCAAAGGGGGCTTGGGCTCAAGCCGTTTTGGCTTCGGAGTCCTGCGCAGAGCAGTGTGCGCTCGAATGGCACGATGCTCATGACACTGTGGACAAGCTTCTCTATAACCGTGTTTCTCGACCGCTGCCCTCAGTGTTCGAGTCTTGCATATGAAGGTGAGCAGGGAAACGAAGCGGGTCTTACGCGAGATGCGAGATGGCGTAGCGACCTTGCGCGGTGGCCCGTGGCTCACGCGGGCCGCTCGCGCGGCACGCCCCACTGGAAACGAGAGCGGCCGAGCGCGACCTTACGCGGGCAGCTTGCGCGCGAGTGCAGAAGAAGAAAGGACTACACAAACACAAACTTCTGGCGCTCCGAGCGGAGTTCTTGGATCCGCACCACCAGGGGCGGGGCTGGAGGCGCCGCCCGGGGAGGGCCCAAACATGATCGACCCACGAACCCGGAAAGGAATATAGAACTGTAACACATGGCAGCGTTTTCAAAGACACCTGATTGGGTGACGGGCAAATGCAATGCTGAGTGTATCGATCTTGATACACCCTGCCGAGGGCTGGGCTGTGCTGCACCGTGCTGAATTGCGATGTGCCATGGCGCGATTGTGCTCTGTAGCGTCGTGGATCGAGTCCTCTTTTGGATTCGAGTCCTCACCAAACTGATCTGGATCTTAAGCTCGAGCTGCCTGAACACATAGCAGCTGCCCCAGAGCCAATGGACAGGGGAACATGCCAGGAGGACGCGCCGCGAAACGTCCAAAGGGATGCGCCAGGCGACGTGCCAGGAGACGTGCCATGGGGTCGCACCGCGGGACGTGCCAAGGGGAAGCGCTACAGAACGTGCCAATAGATGTGCCACATGTGCCAGGGGACGCGCCACGCGACGTGCCAGGGGGACTCGCCAAGGGACGCCCCACGGAACGTGCCAAGAAACGTGCCAAGTTGCAATGCTGAGTGTATCGATCTTGATGTACCGTGCCGAAATCTGTGGTGTGCTGCGCCGTGCTGAATTGCGATGTGCCATGCCGCGATTGTGCTCTAAGCCTCGTGGATCGAATCCTCCTTTGCACCCCCCCCCCCTGCAACCACAGCTCGCACGTCGGGAAGGGGAGAGGGGGAGGGGGACAGGGAGGAGGGGGAGCTGGAGGGGGACGAGGGCAAGGGTGAACTCTGAGAGGGGTGCTGACTGACTCACCACATCACTGCACCGACCGAAATCTGACGAGCGGCACGCACTGAGACGGAGGAGGACGACGACGAGGAGGAGTAAGATGAGGATGATGATGAGGAGGAGGAGAAGGAGGAGGAGGAGGAGGGAGAGGAGGAAGAAGAGGACGACGACGACGACGACGAATGGCAGCATCCTGCTCGAACTCAGGTGCCAGCAGCATCGTCAGGAGGGAAGGAAGAGGAGAAAGATGAAAAAAAAGAGGCGGAGGAGGAGGAGGAGGAGGAGGAGCAGCAGCAGCAGAAGGATGATGACCAGGAGGAGGCCTCAGGGGGTCTTCGCGAGCGTGGGCGGCCTTCCCCTGCTTCCTCCCCCCCCCACTCCAGAAGGGGCGGGCCCGCCCGGGCCCAGGCCGCGCCCGCGGGCGTCGGGCGCGGGGCGCGCCCTGCGGGTGACGCGCTCAGCGGTTGCGGAGAGGAGGTTAGGACGACGACGACGACGACGACGACGACGACGACGACGAGCTCATATTCGCCAAGCCCTTTCCCTCCCGAGCCCGAGGAGCCCGAGGCCGCGCCCCTCGACTTTGTAGCAGTCCTGGATCCGCCCCCTGCGGGCCGGCGCTCTCTCGGGAGAGGGCGGGAGCCGAGCAGCAGCGCCTGGGGTGGGGGGGAGGAAGGAGGATTCTTCGTCCCTCCTCCTCCTCCTCCTCCTCCTCCTCCTCCTCCTCCTCCTCCTCCTGCTCTTGCTCCTCCTCCTCCTCCTCCTCCACCTCCTCCTCCCTCCTCCTCCTCCACCTCCTCCTGCTCCTCCCTCCCCCCTCTCGCCCCATGTCAAGAGCCTGCGGCAGGGCCCTCAATTCGTCGTCGTCGTCTGGGGGCGTATGTGTGTGCGTGTGTATACATAGGTATAAATCATAATACTACTATATAAGTTGTAATATGTACTTATATACTATTATATACACACCTTTACCATATGCCGCCATTTGCCACCATATGGAGCACAAACATCTTTTCCACACGAGGAGTCCTCGCCCGGTGTTCAGAGCAGGGGCCGACCGGCCCCACCTGCCTCAGGGACTGCCACGACGTGCATGCAGGACGAAAGACTGCTCTGTGAGAAAAACCAGCATCATTCTTCGAACATCATCAAAAATAATCGGCATCATCATCATCATCATCATCATCATCATCATCATCATCATCATCATCATCATCAGCAGCAGCAGCAGCATCAGTATCATCATCATCATCATCATCATCATCATCATCATCATCATCATCATCATCATCATCATCAGCATCAGCATCAGCATCAGCATCAGCATCATCATCAGCATCATCATGTTACTCATCATCATCATCATCATCATCATCATCATCATCAGCATCATCATTTTACTCATCATCATCATCATCATCATCAGCATCATCATCATCATCAGCATCATCATCATCAGCATCATCAGTATCATCATCATCATCATCATCATCATCAGCAGCAGCAGCAGCAGCAGCAGCAGCTGCATCATCATCAGCAGCACAGCAGCATCATCATCCTCAGCAGCATCAGCATTATCAGCAGCAGCATCATCATCAGTTTTTCATCGTCATCGTCATCATAATCATCATGTTCATGATCATCATCATCAGCAGCATCATCATCACCATCGTTCTCATCAAACATCATCAACATCATCATCAGCATCATCATCAGAATCATCATCATCGTCATCAGCATCATCATCGTCATTGTCGTCGTCAGCATCATCATTATCAGCATCATCAGCAGCATCGGCAGCATCAGTATCAGCATAATCAGCATCATCAGTATCATCATCATCATCAGCAGCATCAGCATCAGCATCATCAGCATGAGCATCATAATCATCATCAGCATCACCAACATCAGCAACAGCATCATCGTTATCATCAATCATCACCATCTTAATCAGCATCAACATCCTCAGCATCGTCGTCATCATCAGCATCAGCATCATCAGCATCAGCATCATCAGCATCGGCATCGCCTTCGTCAAAAAGCATCATCATAGTCAGCATCATCATTATCACCGTTACCATCAAGCAGCAGCATCAGCATCAACATCAGTATCATCCTCATCATCAACAGCATCAGCATCGTTATCATCATCAGCATCATCATCAGCATCAGCATCAATAGGATAATCGAAAATCGAGTCGATTGATCAAAACCAGTCTGTGTCAGCCAGAACTATTCTCAGAGCACGTCGTGCAAACCACCAACGGCTCTTAGCACACTCCCTGGGGGGGCCCATAGAGGCAAGTCGGCTCAGCACGCTCCGCGACTGCCTGACGCTTTCGGGACACGGCATCATCACAGGTCGACCTGGCTCGGAGAATGCTGCAGAAAGATGGGGTCTGGGGCAGGGCTGGACCTCAACGTTGCTTTTAGTCTTGTGTTCGTGTTGTTGCGCGTTGTGCCTTATACCTGTTTTCCTGCACCTCCCTATCAAAACGAAAAACAAAACACAGCCGAAGTCCAGCAAAACAGCGTCTAGGTCCAGCCCTGGTCTGGGGCTCTGGTCCTGCTTCTTCGCGATGCTGCAGTTTTTGTTCGCAGCCCCTGGACCTCTGGGGCGGCGGGGCGGCCAAGACGGCGGCGGCGACGACGGCCACCAGGCGACGGGCGCGGCGACCACGGGCATCCGGCGGCGTAGTCTTTGTTCACAGCGGGGACCTGTTGAAGTCCCGACATGGAAACAGGGCAGTTTTTAATACATCGGATTTTTTTGATATAGGATCTTTTAATACATGATTAAGTTATGGATAAATATATGCATGAACTCATCGTTGTTTTGAATGCTAAATCCCTGCATTTTTCATACATGATCCGCACGCGGACCACGCCCAAAACCGACAGCGGCAGTCGTGGGGCAGGCGGCCCTCTGCCTTCAGTGAACAGCGCCCGCAGCGGCGCGGACAGCGAGTCCTGTTCAAAATGAGCCCTGCGAGGCGGGGATTTGTCCATATCCACCGCCTGGGAATCAACGTCCTGGCGCACTAGCGAGCGGTGGATATGGACATACTTTGACCCCCGGGGGCCCGAATATTCACATATCCACCGCCTGTGGAGGCCCAAGAAGATCGATCCCCCAGGCGGTGGTTACGGACAAATTCCCGCCTCGGAAGCAGGAACTGCTGTTTGGCATCGCGCCCCGTCTTTCAGTACCCGCTTCGATCCTGCGGAGGCAGGTCGGGCATGTCATTCTACAGGCGGATTCTGAGAGGAAAATTAAAGATGGTCCAACAATACTCCAACATTGTCGAGAATAATCGGGAATCATCGCCACCAGGCAATTTCTGACCATCTTCGAATTTCCCTTATGTAGAGGGGCACGCCCGACTTACAGTGGAGGCCAGGCCACGAGAAACCTTCAACAAGAGGCCAGGCCACGAGCAACCTTCAACAAGAAACCCAACCCTGAGACTCCAGGACGTCCGTTGATTTGGGGTGTGGGAGCGGTACGCTTTCCATAGAGAAACCGTTGAAACCCAAGAAACCCCAGGCACCCTGGAGGCAAGCCGGGTGTTTCTTGGCATGGGTCTCCACTGTAAGCCCAGGCTGAGAACGGCTGCGGAAACAACAAAACAACAACAACAACAACAACAACAACAACAACAACAACAACAACAACAACAACAACAACCACAACAACAACCACAACAACAACAACAACAACAACAACAACAACAACCATTTTAAGGCTGTACGCTCTTACTTGCCCGCGAGTCATTCAACACGTATACCCTACACCCTCGAAACCCGCCCTCTTCGTCTTCGATCACACCCCTTTCGGGGGGATTATTTCTCTTTGCTGGGGCCGGCGGGCTTAGACGTACGGGCAAACCGGAACGGGCGGACAATCCTTCGGGGGCGTACATCTCTCTGCCCGCCATTGGAATTGGCGCGGGCCCTGCAAGAGGAGGAGGGGAAGAACGAGGGAGAGTGGGAGGAAGGGGAGGGGGAAGGACGAAGGAAGAGGGAAGATACCACGTTGTGAAGGCGTCCTTGGCGCGTGCGTGGTTCCTGAGCGCCGAAACGCAATTCCAGAATAATTTGTGAGGACGTCGCACGCGAGAGCGCAGTCCTGAGTACATTGTGAGGAAATCTCGGGCGGGAGCGGGGGCCCTGACTAAATTGCGAGGAAGTCTCAAGCGGGAGCGCCGTTCCTGAGCAAATTGCACGGAAGTCTCAGGCGGGAGCGGGGGTCCTCACTAAATTGCGAGGAAGTCTCAGGCGGGAGCGCCGTTCCTGAGTCAATTGCGCGGAAATGTCAGGCAGGAGCGGGGGTCCTGAGTAAAATTCGAAGAAGTCTCAGGCGGGAGCGCCGTTCCCACGTAAATTGCACGGAAGTCTCAGGCGGGAGCGGGGGTCTTGATTACATTGCGAGGAAGTCTCAAATGGGAGCGCCTTTCCTGAGTAAATTGCGCGGAAGTCTCAGGCGGGAGCAGGGGTCCTGAGTAAAAATCGAGGAAGTCTCAGGCGGGAGCCGTTGTTGTTGTAGCCCGGGGGGCAGGGGCACAGTTTGAGCAGGAAGACTTTCCTTTAGAAAAAAAAAAGTGCGAGCCCCGGGGGTGGCACTTCCATCGAAAAAAATCAATGTGCACCGGTGGGGGGGTCAACAATAATTATTCTTCAAGAATGAAAGTTCAACAACAACAACAACAACAACAACAACAACAACAACAATCATTTAAGACTGGGGACACTCCGTTCTCACCAGTGCCAGGGTTTTCATAGGAGGCGGGCAATACCCCCACTTTGTGGGGGGGCCGGTTCAAGCTCTACCAAATTTCCAAACGACTCTTCGCCACCACCCACACCCAGCTTCCCGCCCTATGACGTTCGGACACTTCACTTCGTGGCATGCGGACGACCGTGGCTACTATTCAGGGCCCCGCGGCCGACGACGACGGCGTGCGCGCGCGAAGAAAAAACGAATGTGTCCCGCATGGTATTATTTGACAGGGATGATGGCCCTGGCAGGTGCGCAACCGTTGTCGCAGAAGTTCGAAAAAGTTGCTCGCAAAAGCCCGTTTGACAGAAATGTTTAAAAAGTGTTGGGTTTCCTACGAATCCGCAAGAGCGCGCGGGATGAGATTTTGACATTTTTTTGTTGAAAAACCATTGGTTTTTTGATGTTTTTATGTTAAAATCGCTCCGAACACTAAGCTTTTGGAAGGATTTCGTCTTGCGCGCGCGAATGTCCACTTTACCTTATTTTTTGCAAGGGATTCTTGAAATTTGATTATATTAGAACAAGAAATGTCATTTTATAGTGTTTTTTGCAAGGGAAAACGGATTACAACAAAACAACCGGATCTGGATCACATCGTTTTACCTGAGGCTTCCTCACGAAAATGATGAAAATGTAGCTGCGGCCTAGGCGGCGCAGGGGGGGCGTGCACCAGGGGGCCCAACAATAATTATTCTTTAGAATAAATAATGTTCAACAACAACAACGACGACAACGACAACGACAACGACAACGACAACAACAATAATAATAATAACAACAACAGCAACAACAACAAGAACACTAACAACAATAACAGCAACAAACATAACAACAACAACATCAACAACAACCACAACAACAACAGCAACAACAACAACAACAACCACAACAACAACAACAACAACAACAACAACCACAACAACAACAACCATCAGTTTAAGACTGTTCGTTCTTACTTGCGCCATGCAACGTGTATACCCACGCCCTCGATACCCGCCCCCTTCGTCTTCGAGCGTACCCCCTTCTGGGGGGATTCTTTCTTTTTGCGGGGGCGGGCGGGCTTAGACAAGCGGGCGTGAACGGGCAGGGAATTATTCGGAGGATGGGGCACGCATCTCTTTGCCCACCATTGAAATTCGCGCGGGCCCTGCAAGAAGAGGAAGGGGGAGAACGAGGGAGAGTGGGGGGAAGGGAGGGGGAGGGACGAGGCTAAAGGGGAACACGCCAGGAGAGAGGGGGCGAGGAGGGGGGGGGGGACTATTGGAGATAGAGAGACAGAGGGGGGAGGAAGGAGGAGGCTGGAAAGGGGAGGGCGAAGAGAGGAGGGAGGAGGGTTATGGGAGGAGGGTGAGGGGAGAGAGGAAGAGGGAGGAGGAGGGTGGATATGAGGGAGAGGGAAGGAGGAGGGAGGTTGGATGGGGAGGAAGGGGCAGGAGGGTAAGAGTGTGAACGTTCGAGGAAGTCCTAGGCGAGGGCGTAATCCTCAAGGAAGAGTTGGGCGGGAGCGGGGGTCCCGAGTACATTGTCGGACGTCTCAGGCGGGAGCGCCGGTCGGGCGGGCGGACCCTGGCGGGCGGGTCGGGCGGGCGGGACATTCAAACGGGATGTTTGCGTTAATTGCGAGGAAGTATTAAGCGAGAGCGCGATTCCTAAGTAAATTGCGAGGGCGTCCTTGGCGCGAGCGTGGTTCCTGAGCGTCGAGAAACCGACGCTGCAATAAATTGCGAGGAAGTCCTAGGCGAGAGCGCCATTCCTGAGTAAATTATGAGGAAGTCTCGGGCGGGAGCGGGGGTCCTGATTAAGGAAGTCTCAAGCGGGAGCGCCGCTTCTGAATAAAATGTGAGAAAGTCTAAAGCGGGAGCGCCCTTCCGGAGTAAATTGTGAGGAAGTCTCAGGCGGGAGCAGGGGTCCTGAGTAAATTGTGAGGAAGTCTCAAGCGGGAGCCGTTGTTGTTGTAGTCCGGGGCCCAACAACGCAATCTGATCCGCAATGCTTTCCCTGTCACAAAACAGGGTGCGAGCCCCGGAGGAAGCACTTCAATTGAAAAAAACAATGGGCACCGGACAGGGGGGATCAACAATAATGATTCTTCAGAAATGAGAGTTCAACAACAACAACAACAACAACAACAACAACAACAACAACAACAACAACAATCATTTAAGACTGGGGACACTCCGTTCTCACCAGTGCCAGGGTTTTCATAGGAGGCGGGCAATACCCCCACTTTGTGGGGGGGCCGGTTCAAGCTCTACCAAATTTCCATACGACTCTTCGCCACCACCCACACCCAGCTTCCCGCCCTATGACGTTCGGACACTTCACTTCGTGGCATGCGGACGACCGTGGCTACTATTCAGGGCCCCGCGGCCGACGACGACGGCGTGCGCGCGCGAAGAAAAAACGAATGTGTCCAATATGGTATTATTTGACAGGGATGATGGCCCTGGCATGCGCGCAACCGTTGTTGCAGAAGTTCGAAGCACGTGAAAAAGTTGCTCGCAAGAGCCCGTTTGACAGAAATGTTGAAAAAATAGTGGGTTTCCTCAGAAATCCGCAAGAGCGCGCAAGATGATTTTTGAAACTTTTTTTTGAAAAACCATTGGGTTTTTCATGTTTTTATGTTAAAATCGCTACGAAAACTAAGGTTTTGGAAGGATTTCATCTTGCGCGCGCGAGTGTGCACTTCGTGTTATTTTTTGCAAAAAGGATTCTTGAAGTTTGGTTATGTTAGAACAAGACATGTCATTTTATAGTGTTTTTTGACAGGGAAAGCGGGCGTCAACAAAACAACCGGATCTGGATGACATCGTTTTACCTGAGACTTCCTCACGAAAATTATGAAAATGTGGCTGCGGCCTAGGCGCGGGGGGGGGGGCGTGCACCAGGGGGCCCAACAATAATTATTCTTTAGAATTAATAATGTTCAACAACAACAATACTCCCGTCGCTCTGCGTCTCCTCACGACGCGAGAGGGGCCCTGGGACACCCAGAGCTCGGATGCCCGGCTCTGCTCCTGGCGGAGGTCCCACAGAAGTCTCGGCCCCTTCCTCGGGGACGGGTTCTTCAACGCGAGTCGTGTGCTGGGAGAGAGAGAGAGAGAGAGAGAGAGAGCGAGAGAGAAAAAAAAAAAAAAAAAAAGAGGAGGAGGCGGAGGGGAGGAGGCGGAGGAGGAGGAAGAGGAGGGGGGAGGGAGGGGGAGGGGGAGGAGGAGGAGGAGAAAGGGGAATTGGCGGGAGCCTCTCCTCGATGGCCCCGAGGGCCCCACGAGGGCACCCCGAGGCCGAAGACGGCCCGAGGCCCTCGGGGGGAGCGGCGGCGGCGACCCGCGGCGGCGGCGACCGGGCCCCGCGGCGGCGACCGGCCTGTTGGTCACCACGAAGCGGCGCGCCGCGCCCGCGGTCGGCGTGCCTCCGGGGAGCCCAGAAGGTACTCCAGATGTCGTAAGGGAGGGGGTCTGGACCCTCCAAGACAAGCCATTTCAGACCCCCCCCCGTGGGAGAGCCCTCCCAAAAACATCGTCCCCAGACCCCCCAGGGCCTCCAAGAGATAGCCTGGAAGAGACCCCACCCCCGAAACGAGACCCCCTCCCTTTGATTACGAGATCTGGAGTACCGATACCGCTGCTCTCGGGTCGGGCGAAAGGGGGGGATAGCAAAGGGGGGGGGGTGAGAATCAGCTCACGGAGCCGATTTCCCCGGCGCCTCCCGGCGCCGGAGGCGGCCATGTTCGATATCGAGGAGTGGGCCCCTCGGTGAGGCCGAAACCAGCTGCGTGCAGCAAATTTTTCGTGACCCCCCTTTCCCAATCCCCCCCTTTCGTCCGGCCCGATACTCCCCAGACCTCTCCCGGGGTGCGCTCCGTCCAGGATGTCGAGGCGAATGCAGCGGTGGCGGCGAGGGCCCCCCAGGAGGCCCAAGAGGAGGAGAACGGACGCAGGGCAGCGGTATGGGGTACCTCTTTCCTCCCCTGAGGGCCAGCCAGCGCGCCGCTGGAGGAGCTGGACCAGCGCGGGGCAGCTGCGGCCGCGGCCGCGGCGTGGCCGTGGGCGTCCTGGCAGGATGCTCCGCCACAGGCCCCGAATGGTTTCGCCGTTGTCGGTCGGCCTCTGGAGCCCCTCGCCGGGCCCCGGGGCCACCCGTTACCAGCCTCGAACGTATGCCTATCCCTAAGATTGACACGCCAAAAGGCGATGACAATCTTAGGGACTCGCCCTCAAAAAATGAGGGAATCCCCAAGGTTGGCATCGTGATGAGGAGGTGCCCAGCATAGGGATAGGGATATGTTCCAGGCTGGTAAACCCGGAGACGACTCGGGATGAGAAGCTGGCCCCCGGGTCGGGGCTCTACCGACCCGGGTCAATCCAGACACGGGCCAGTCGGGCCCTGCAGGATCCTGCGAAGTCCTGCAGGATCCTGCGCGCCCAAGCCCAGGTCAGTGCAGCCCGGGCGCTGCAAGAACTCTCGGCAAGATCCGGCACTCGGACTGACCCCAGCTTGCACTGAGCCCCGTCTCTCGAGCCCCGAGGGGAGCGAGGGGAGAGGCTTCTGGGGGCCGCGCGTTGGAAACGTGAGGACGGCGGATCTTGAAGGGGCCCTGGGACACACAAAGAAATACACACAAATAAAGTATTATCCCAGTGCGACCCTACCTAGGAGTTGGAACCCCTAGGAAAGCAGCATTAGTAGTAACAGTAAC
>CAUYUJ010005324.1:100145-107709 GCA_963575745.1 Prorocentrum cordatum
TCGGCGGATATCGGCAACCTAGTAAGGCCTCCATTGAAAAAAAATTGAATCCGGAGTCAAATCGAATCGGAATCGGATACGATCAGACTTTAATCAGGGTCAAATGAGCCCTGGGCTTTGCCCCCTCACTTCCAGACAGGACCCTGGCGACTTGCTGCGGAGCCGCGCCGGGCCCGCTGAGAAACTCGGAGTGGCATCCCCTGCTCGCCCGAACGCGCTCGCCCCGAAGCCTCCCTGGTGGAGCAGGTGCCGCGCGCTCCCCTTCCCCCGCCCCGCCATCGCCGAGCAGTTCGCCGAGGTCGCCCGTGCTGCTGCTGCTGCTGCTGATGCTGATGATGCTGATGATACTGGTGATGCTGATGATGCTGATGATGATGATGCTGATAATACGGATAATGATGATAATGATGAAAATGATGATAAAAAATACGAATAATAATAATCAGAATAAAAATACTAAGACTAATAATAATAATAATAAATAACAATAATAATGATGATAATAATAATAAGTATTATGATTGGTGTTCGTACTATGATGATTGCTATTATTATTACTGTTGTTTTTGTATTACGATTATAAGAATGGTAATATTAGTAATCATAATAAAAATGATAATACATAAAAATACAGAAATAAATAAATCAGGAAATAAAAAAAACATGAATGATAACAGGAATAAAAAGAATTTCAAGAATTCGAATAATACTAAAAATAATAGCAATGATGATGGTGATGATGATGCTGATGATGATGGTGATGGTGATGATGATGCTGATGCTGGTGATGATGGCAAGGATGGCGATGATGATGGTGGTGATGATGATGGCGATGACGATGGTGATGATGATGATGATGGTGTTGATGCTGATGATGATGCTGATGATAATGATGCTGCTGATGATGATAATGATGATGATGATAACGATGATGATGATGATGATGATGATGATGATGATGATGATGATGATGATGATGATGATGATGATTTGATGATGATGATGATGATGATGATGATGATGATGATGATGATGATGATGATGATGATGATGATGATGATGATGATGATGATGATGATGATGATGATGATGATGATGGGCGGGGGCCGACCTGCTGCCATGCCCTTCACCTCCCCCCCCCGAAAGCACCCGCGGGCTGGCGCCTGGCAGCAAGGCCGCCGCCGCGCCGCAGGGCCCCTCCAGGCAGCACCGCCACCCGGCGGCGTGGCCCCTGCCCCCCTCTCGCGCGCTTTGCTTCGCTGGGCGCCCCCGATCACCCGCTCTCCCCGCTCCACGCTCTCCGCCTCCCTCCTCCATCTCCATCTCCATATACTTCTCTTCCTCCTCCTCCTCCTCCTCCTCCTCCTCCTCCTCCCTCCTCCTCCTCCTCCTCCTCCATCTCCATCTCCATCTCATCTCCATCTACTCCTCCTCCTCCTCCTCACTCCTCCTCCTCCTCCTCCTCCTCCTCCTCCTCCTCCTCCTCCTCCTCCTCCTCCTCCTCATTGTTCTTATCATTCGCATTAGTACGGCTGTCCCTTCCTTATTCGTATAATTGGTAATAGCTTCTGACTGGTATGGGCATACTTCATCTTCTGACAAGTATGTGGTTACTCTTCCTAGTTTGGTCATTAGGATTCACTAGTATTATGAATGTGGGTGTTACTATGACTCGTAGAATGTATTTCACTTCAATTCCTCCTCCTCCTCCTCCTCCTCCTCCTCATCCTCATCCTCATCCGCCTCCTCCTCCTCCCCCTCCGCCTCCTCTTTCTCCTCCGCCTCCTCCTCCTCCGCCCTCCGCCTCCTCCTCCCCGTCCCTGGTTGGAGGCGCCGACACGAGGGGTACCGCGCCGACCCAAGACACCCGCGCGACAGCCATCGCGCTGCATGTTTGTATGGTTGTATGTATGTATGTGTGTGTATGTGTATGTACATCTGCCTATATATATATATATATATATATATATGATACAAACACACGCCGAGGACATGTGCGTGCACCTTCAGGGACGGGGGCGATGTACAACGTCGCTGGCTCCCAGTGGCGATCGATACACCGCCACCCTCCCCTGAGGCCCAGGAACAGCCCTCTGAGGCCCAGGATCGATCCCCTCCTGCCCAGGGAGGCAGCCTCTTTTTCCCGTCGTTCCAGCAAACTCGGGGAGTCCAGAGGCCTCAGAACCCACAGTGACAAAAACTCGACGACCCGTTTAAACCTGTGGTGTTGGGTCCTCGATTTGAATACACGGCGCCCCGCGTTCTCTCTCCTCCTCCCCTCTTTCTCCTCCCGCTCCTCTTCGGCACATCCCTCACACCGTTCGTGGCCCCATAGGGGACTCCACCGAAGGCCCCAGTGGCAGGGTTCGCATGCGGTTCCGCTCTGACTTCGGAGCACCCTTCACACGGTTCGAGGCACCATAGGGAGCTCCACCGAAGGCTTCAGGCGGAGGGTTCGCATGCAGTTCAACCCTCATGTCGGCCACCCGTCACACGGTTCGTGACCCCATACGGAGCTCCACCGAAGGCCCCAGTGGCAGAATTCGCATGCGGATCCGCCCTCATCTCGGCGCACCCCTCACACGATTCGTGGCCCCATGGGGAGCTCCACCGAAGGCTTCAGTGGCAGGGTTCGCATGCAGTTCAACCCTCATGTCGGCGCACCCCTCACACGGTTCGTGGCCACATTGGGAGCCCCACCGGAGGCCTCAGTGGCAGGGTTCGCATGCGGTTCCGCGCTCATTTCGGCGCACCCTTCACACGGTTCGTGACCTTATAGGGAACTCCACCGAAGGCGGCCCCAGTGGCAGGGTTGGCATGCAGCTCCACCCCCCCATTTCAGCGCACCCCTCACAAGGCTCGTGGCCCCATGGGGAGCTCCACCGAAGACAGTACTCACAACTGCCTTACGCACAACTACATCTGGCTGGGTCCTTCGCCAGGACAATTTGATTGTGGCGGCCGACAGCAGCAGCAGCAGCAGCAGCAGCCGCGGCGGCAGCACCAAGGCAACCGCCCGGCCCCTCCAGCGGCTCGCTGCCAGCGGCGCCGAATGGCCGCGGGGCGAGCGGGCGTACCCGAGCCCAGCCTTCCGCTCGCCTGCGCGAGGGGCAGGGCTACAAGCATCGCCGCCGCGCTGACCAGAAGGAGCGCCGACGAACGAACGGAGGGGTGTGTCTGCCTCGGCGAGCCTCGGCCTTGGACGCCCAAAGTAGCCACGGAGAACTTGGGCACGGTGCCCAACAACACGTGCTGTCCGAAACCGGCAGCGGCCGCTGTTGCGCGGGCGGCTGCCCGTCTGCAAGGGACAACGTCCGCGGCGGCTCGGTCAGCGAGTCCTGTTTAAAATGAGCAAGAACTGCTGTTGGGCATCGTATATACCCGTTATTTCCACACTCGTTCCGATCATCCTGATCGGCCCCAAGCCAGAGCCCGTGAACCAGGGACCGCAGAGTGCCAAAAAGCGTCCGCTGGCGATGCTTTTCAGCGCACGAAACGGTCAGGACGTCCCCCTCCTAAATGCATGTCGCTCCCATCGCACTTGAGGACCACATTCCCGATAAAAACGAGCACCCATAAGTATCGAAACAGTGTCTGCCCGACACGCCAGCGAAATATCGAACGAGTATCGCATCCCATGACCCGACACGTGAAAGCCCTCCAGCTTCGGTACTTTCTCCGTGCTCGAAATTATCTCCAATGGTCAAGGCTAAAGTAGGTTGGGACACACCGGTCAGAAGAAGCAGGTGAAAGCATGAGGTAGGATGGTAGATATGGAGTAGATTGTGCTCACGCCCTCCAAGAGGGCAACAAAACATAGCAAAAGCAGATCCATGATTGGAGTAGGAAGGCTGTTGAAATAGATCGGGATCTGGGAACCCAAAAATATCTACTTTCAACGACCGGCGTGTGCCGCCCCAGTGTGGTTACCGCGTTCGGTGATCTCCCTGTGGGGCCACGAAGTGTGCGAGGCGTGTGCCGAAAGGGGCGCGGTGGAGCTGCCTGTGGGGCCACGTGCCGAAACGGGTTCGGCGCCGCCGTGCGAGCGCAGCTGGTGGCGCATACGGTGGAGCATACGGTGGAGCTCCCTATGGGCCCACGACACGTGCGAGGGGTGTGCCGAAATGCGTCGGGCGGGCGCTGCGCCACGGAAACACTCGAAGGAGCTCCCTATGGGACCACGAACTGTGCGAGGGGTGTGCCGACATGGGCTGGGCGGACGCATGCGACTTGCGCCACGGAGGCACTCGGTGGAGCTCCTCCCTCGCCTATGGGCCACGAAACGCGTGAGGGGTGCCGAAACGGGCCACGGGGACGCATGCGAGGGAGGCACTCGGTAGAATTCCCGACGGAGCCACAAAACGTGCGAGGGGTGTGCCGACATGGGTCGGGCGGACGCGTGCGAAGTGCGCCACCGAAGTAGTCGGTGGAACTCACTATGGGGCCACAAACCGTGTGAGGCGTGTGCCGAAATTGGCTGGGCGGACGCATGCGAACTGCGCCACGGAGTCACTCATCAGTGGAGCTCCCTATGGGGCGACGAACCGTGCGAAGGGTGTGCCGAAATGGGTCTGGCGGACGCATGCGACTTGCGCCACGGAGGCACTCGGTGGAGCTCCCTGTGGGGCCAAGAAGGTTTGAGGGGTGTCCCGAAAATGTCGGGTGGACACATGCGAATTGCGCCACGGAGGCACTCAATGGAGCTCCCTATGGGGCCACAAACCGTGTGAACTGTGCCGAAATTGGTCGGGCGGGCGCAAACCTCCCGCCCCGCTTTATCTCGCTGCGTTGGAGGTCTGGGTCTCAGGCTTGTTGTCCTTCGTCGCTCGTCGCTCGTCCTTCGTTATGACTTCAAAACGAGGCCCCCAGAAACCTCGACCACCTCCTGGGGGCCAGTTTTCCTGAGTCGTTTTGTTGTCGGCCCCGAGACCCCGCGAGGGCCCGTCTAGAGGGCGAGAACGGCGACAAACCTTCCGCCTTGCTTTCTTTCAATGCTTTGGTGGGGGAACCAAAAGGTACCCATACCGCTACTCCCCGGACCTCTCGTGGGGCGCGCTCTGACCAGGATTTCGAGGCGAGAATCCAGCGGTGGCGACGAGGTCCCCCCAGGAGGCCCCCCAAAAAATGCAAAACGAGGCAAGGGTAGCGGCATTGTACTTACCCTGTTTCTTCTCGGAGCTGGCGGTCTGGGTCTGCGGTCATCGGTCGGGCGTGTCCTCCTACAGGCCGATGTTGGAAGAAAAATACCAGTATACATATATATATATATATATATATATATCAGTCAGTCAGTGGAGCCGCGCCGCACGGCGCATCGGCTAAACAGCACAAGGCTGATTACAACAGTTCTAACGCACAGCCTCTCAGAAAACATACGCCTGGGCAACGCTTCTCCACCGAGCCCTGCTATAGTTCGGCCCGAGCTCGGCGCGCACAGATGTGCCAGAAGCCGAGCATGCTAGCGACGCGTGCTAGTGCATTACGCGAGCCCACGTCAATCTGGGGCGGCCTCGTGCTCTTCTTCCGCGTAGGATCGGCGGGTTCACGCTCCCGGGCGCGAACACTACATCACGAGCTGCTGAGTCCGGCATGCTGCCAAGCTTCCCGAACAGATCGAACTGTTTCATGAGAATGTGGCTGCTAAGACGGTGCTGCCCGGCTTGTTGCCGCACGCTGTGGTTGGACACGTGGGAAATCATGGAATGAGGGATCTTTAGTATTTTGCGCAGACACTGGGCCTGGAACGCATCAAGTTTATCCCTCTCTGCTTTCCGCAAGCACAAAGCCTCGATGCTGTAGGAGAGCTTGGAAATTACGCACGCGTTGAACAACATGATCTTTCTGCTCCGACTGATGTTCGCGTGCCCCCATACCAGGCATAACTTATCAAGGGCCCCCCTGGCCTCCCCCAGTCTGCGCGCCAGAGACGCGCCCGCGTTGCAGTCAACGTTCAAGAGGCCACCAAGATATAAAGCTGAACTGGTCGTGTTGACCGGGTCCCCGGTGGATGTGAGCACTGGCGTTGCATGCCGAACTTGTAAATGCACAGTTTTCCCCCAATTGGGCTCTAGACCGTACCTCCATGCATGTTGAACAAGAGTGCGTAAGAAAAACTGCAGACGAGGGATGTCATCAGATATCAAGGCGGCGTCGTCTGCATACGCAACGTCTAAGCAAGTATTCCCCTCACCGAGTGGACCACATTCTCGCACCATCACTTCTTCGACGTCTGTCAGCAAAACGGACAACATGATGATGAACAGATAAGGACTCAGCGGGCACCCCTGCGCTATGCCAGATTGCTGGTCGAATATACCAGACTCCCCGTGCGCATCGCGCACGTCAAAGGTTCGGTTGTCGTAAATATCTGCAACGATATCGATATACTCGTCCGGGATGCCAAACCGGGACAATGCGACGACCAAAGCAGCCGCGTCCACTCGATCAAAAGCCTTGGACCAATCAAGCAGCAGCACGGACAGGCAGCCGTCCTTGGTCGACCATGCCTTCTCGATTAATCTCTGAACAAGAAAATACGCATCGCTGGCCCCACGGCGTCGTCTGAAACCGAATTGCGTTGGCCGCAAGCGTCCCTCAACTCCTCCCTGAGCCATCCGGCGCAAGATGAGGGCGGCGATGACTTTGTAACCAACAGACAACAGCGATATTGGGCGGTAGTTCTCTGGCAGAGACACGTCCCCCTTTTTGAACACAGTGGATACACTGAAATGCTTCCAGCGCTTCGGCACGGTCTTCTCTCTCCAGCACACATTACAAAGATTGAGAAGAATATCGCACGCGTCTGCGTCAGACCGCAATGCTTTCCAGAGGTCGGGGGGGATGCCGTCTGGTCCAGCTGCCAGCTCCTCGCTGGAGAAGTCGCCAGCCTGCAGAGGAAGCACAGGGCCAAGTTTGCCACCGTGTGGAAGAGCTCTGCCAAGCGGCGGCGGTTTCCACTGCACCGTGGCGTAATGCTTCGCCATGGTTTCGGCGCGCTCATGACTACCGACAAGATTCCCACTCGCGTCTCTGAGCCGCCCTTGTCTCGTGAAGCCTCTCCGTTTGAACTGTCTCAGGCTTCTCCAGTCACCTGCTGACAACATGTCGTCCAGCCATGCTGCTCGATCTTTCTTCGCAGAAGCTTTGATCTCTCTCGACAACGACACTTCTCTATCAATATTGCCGGCTACCCGGGCTTGGTTGCGTTGTTCTATCAAATTCAAAGTAGGCTGCCGTATCCAAGGACGATTTGCTTGCACTGGACGCCGGGTAAGACAGGCAGCCGCCGCAGTAGCCATGCCGGAGGCGATCCTGGCAGCCACTTCATCAACGGTTTCTGTCTGAAGACTTTCGTCGTCGCCACAATGCTGCAGAAATTCCGATACGAAATGCTTCAGCACGTCCTTCTGCTTGAGCGATGCCAAATCCAAGGCGTGCCGAGTGGGCTTGGGGGAGGTCTTCGGGATCTCCACCGCGAGCCGAGCAATGACGAGGAAATGGTGCGATGAGAAACCTATCGATCGATCCGCTCTGACCTCTCGAACCGTGTCCTGCCACTTCCGTT